>PVKZ01004176.1:0-94243 GCA_004027375.1 Macroglossus sobrinus | reverse complement strand
GGTACGTTGCCGAGTGCATTTGCAGTGTGGTACTGAGGAACATTTGTGATACAGAGCTGGGGTACATTCATGATGCAGCGCGTGGGTACACCTGGTACATATGCCAACATCCACCCTTGTTCGGTATTGGAGGTTCTGCTCCAACTGACAGAGAAGATTTCTTGTTTAAAACTGGATTTTACAAGAGAGTGCTCAGACAATTCAAGGAAACGTTCAGGGAGTGAGCATGATAAAACCACACAAGGAATCCAAGAATCTTCGTTGCAAATGAATGCCACAGTAAAACCTAGATTTAAGTACCTATGGGCATCCGACCTAAAGTGCAGAGCTACAACCACAGTAAGGTTCTGAGGTGCATCCGCCATAGAATGTTGAGGTACAATTGCATTATGGCACTTAGTCACGTTTGCCACACAGTGCCAAGATTATTCAAGATACAATGCAGGGGTACATCCGTGATGCGGCACCAAGGTACACCTGGTACAGTGCCGAGATCCACTGCCGTTCAGTTTGGTGATTCTGGTGACTCTGACTTAACAGAGTTTTTGCTAAAACTGGATTTTACAAGAAAGTGTGCAGATGATCCAAGAGATGGTTAAGAAGCGAGCTTGTGTAAAAGGTATATTGCAGCAAAGAATCTTCATTACAGGGGTGCCATGGTAAGACCTGGAAGTAAGTGCAGAGTATTTCCGCAGTTGTTGCCAAAGTGCATTTACTCTAAGGTGCATAGGTGCAAAGGTTCTGAGGTGCGTCTGTTGGACAGGGCTATGGTGCACTCATGGCATGGTGCCAAAGTTTTATCAAAGTTCAATATGAAGTACAATCTGTGATACAGTGCTGAGGAACAATACCGCCTATGGTGCCACATAGGAACAGGCAAAGGACTGTACCACATAGGATACAGCCAACGGAGTCCTGCAGGGTGCTGACCTACAATGCCACCTATAGCGTTGAAGTGCAAGGTCTCACAGTGCCACTGTTAAAGAAAAAGAATATTCAATGACATTTGTTAAAGATGGTAAGACTGATTTATTCAGGACTTTAGAATGGTCTAGGAACCACTGTAATTGGGACTTTACAGTGGGTGAGAGACTGGACTCAACTCTAAATACAGCATGATCAAGTAGAAATATACAGATACACCTCATTGTATTGCACTTTGTTTTATTTCTTTCAAATGAGATTGCAGTGTTTTAAATTTTATTTTTAAATTATAGTTGACTTACAATGTTATATTAGTTTCAGGATTATGATAGCCATTATTCATTGATATACCTTATAAAGTAATCATCACAATAAGTCTAGTAACCATCTATCACCATAAATAATTATTACAATATTTTGACTATCCCCTATGCTGTACATTAAACCCCATAACTCATTTTATAACAGGCAGTTTGTACTCTTAGTATTCTTCATCTTTTGTGCATTCCCCATTCCTCTCTCCTCTAGCAATTATGTTTGTTCTTTGCATCTATGAGTTGTTTCAGTTTTGTTTTGTTTGTTCAATTGTTTTGTTTTTTTATTCCATGTGTAAGTGAAATTATATGGCATTTGTTTTTCTCTGTCTAAACTATTTCACTTCTCATAATGCCCTCTAGGTTGATAGGTGTTGTCGCAAATGGCAAGATTTCATTCATTTTCATGACTGATTAATATTCATTGTGTGTGTGTGTGTGTGTGTGTATATATATATATATACACACACACACACACCTTATCTTCCAATTCATTCACCTATGATTGAACACCTAAATTGCTTTCATGTCATGGCTATTGTAAATATGCTTCAGTGAACATAGGGCTGCATATATGTTTTTAAATTAGTATTTTTTTATTTCTTCAGACATATACCCTAAAGTGGGATTGCTGGGTCATATGGTCATTCTATTTTTAATTTTTTAAGAACGCTACATACTGTTTTCCATAGAGGTTGCTCCAGTTTACAATTAAACCAACAGTGCATGAAGCTGCTTTTTTTCCACACTCTCAACAATGCTTCTTTGCTGTTTTTTTTATATATTAATTTTGACAGATGTGAGATGTGCTTTTGATTTCATTTCCCTGATGATTAGTGATGCAGAGCATCTTTGCATATAGTTCTCAGTCATCTTTGGAGAAATGTATATTCAGGTCCTCGGGAATTTTGTTATTAGATTGTTTATTTTGCTATTGAAATGTATGAGTTCTTTATATATTTTGAATATTAACCCCTTATTGGATATGACATTGCAAATATCTTCTCCTGTTTACTAGGTTGCCTTTCTGTTTTGTTAATGGTTTCTTTTGCTGTGCAAAGCTATTTAGTTTGATGTAATTTCATTTGTTTTTTTCTTTTTTAACTTTTATTGCCTTTCTCCTATGCGATATATCAAAAAATACATGTATGTTACTAAGACTGAGATAACAGAGTTTACTGCCTATGTGTTCTTCGAAGAGTTTTATAGTCTCAGGTCTTAAAATTAAGTCCTTAATCCATTTTAAGTTTATTTTTGTATATGGTATAAGAAAGTGGTTGTTTCATTTTTGCATGTATCTGTTCAACATTTCCAATGCCATTTATTAAAGAGACTGTCTTTATTCCATTATATCTTATTATTGCTTCTTTTGTCATAGATTAATTTACCATATAATATAGATCTATTTCTGGGCTCTCTGTTCTATTCCATTGATCTATGTGTGTGTGCTTGTGTCAGTACCATACTGGTTTTGATTACTAGTTTGTGGGTTGTAGTTTGTAGTATAATTTTAAACATGTTGGATTTTTTATCAATTAAAGGCAAGAACCTCTACCAGCAAAATGATGATACTTGCCTTATTGCAATACTTGCTTTATTGAGGTGGTCTGGAACCAACCTGAAATATCTCCAAGGTATGTCTGTACAGCCAGAAAAAAAAGTGTGGGAGACAGTGAAAGAGAATGACTAAGATAAAACATCAGAATAGCAAGAGCTCTGGCTAAATGAACCTAACACAATTCTTGCTGAAGACAGGTCAACATAATTAGATACCAGCTGGAGGATAGTGAAAAATAAGGTTCTTGATCAGATATCCAGGGTGATCAGATATGGAGAGTGGGGGTTTCTGGTGAAAGTGACTTTGCAGGATTCTTGCTAATACTGAATTTTAAAAGAAATGCACATATCAGTCTAGGAGAAGGTTCAGCAGCCTGACTCAAGTATGGTGAAGCTAAAAATATTTGTCATTGATGAGTCCCTCAGTACAGTGCTTCTATATGGTGCTAAAATATGGTACTACCTGTGGTTCCCCCTATGGAGCCAAGATTCACTATTTCACAGATGAAAGTACAGTGCTGAGGTCTGGAACCATTTATGGTGCCATGTATAATGCCATGTAAGATGTGAGGTACAGAACAGCACTGAGGTGTAGTAGTGCCAAATGTGGTATGTTCCAACATAAAGAAAAAAAAAGATATTCAATGACACTTGTTAAAATTGTAAGACGGGTTTTTTTCGGGATCATACAATAGGTATAGAAACCTCTGCAATTGGGATTTGAGATTTGGGGAGGGATTGGGCTCAGCTCTGAATACAACATGGGAAATTCTGATTATAGAACTGTGAACTAGTAAATTGGTTTAGGTTAAGCCACTAAGTTTGTATCAATTTGATACACATCAGTGGAAAACTATTATAATAATCAATGTGAATTCAATTATTGAGAAATACACAAATACATTGTTCTTATAAATTTTTGAAAAACAGCAAATGGAACCACATCAAACTTTTAAACTTCTGCACATCAAAAGAAACTATCAACATAGTAAAGGCAGCTTACACAATGGGAAGAAATAATTGCAAATCATATATCTGATAAAGGATTTCAAATCAAGTACATTTAAAGAACTTTTACTACTCAATAAAAACAAAACGAATAACCTGATTAAAATATAAGCAGAGGTTTGAATAGACATTTCTCCATAAAAAGGTTATAAATGGCCAACTAATATATTAAAAGATGCTCAACACCACTAATTATCAGGGAAAGGCAAATCAAAACTATAACAATATATCACCTCACATGTATCAGGATGGCCATAACAAAATAACAGAAAATAACAATTGTTCTTGGAAAAAAAGAGAAACTGGAATCTGAGAGCACTTGAGGTGAATGAAAATATTGTACTCATTATAAAAAACAATGTGAAGATTTTTCAAAAATATAAAAAGAGAATAACATATCATCCAGCAATCCCACTTTTAGATATTTATCCAAAAATACTCAAAATAGAATCTCAAAGATATTCAGACTCCTATGTTCATCATATAATATTCACCATACCCAAGAGGTAAAATCAACCCAAATGTTCATGCATAAATGAAGGGAGAGACAAAATGGAGGTATATACACACAATGCAGTCTTTTTTTAAAACCTTGTCACATTCCACTACATAAATGAACATTAAGGAGGTTATGTTAAACAAAACGAACCAATCATTAAATATACAAATATATATTCCACTCATACAAAGTACCTAAAGTAATCAAATCAAAGAAAGAATAGTAGAATAGAGATTACCAAGAATGTGGGGAGGTGGGAGGCAATGTATTTTTACTACATATAAAGTTTCAGGACTACAAGAGAAAAAGTTCTAGATATCTATTGATAAACAATATGAATATACTTAACACTAACTACACATTTAAAAATACTTAAGAGGGTACATTTAATGTTATCTATTCTTTTATTTAATTAAAAGGGAGCAAAAAATACTAAGAAAAGGGTAAGACTAGCCTCTAAGGGTCTCTAACATAGGTTTATTGTTATGGTTCACTGTCTGGGAAAAGCAGCAATTAGCTGCCATAGCATGAGATTCTAAGATTCGAATTTTCTAAGGGATCCTCAGAGCCTCTACAACAAGATTTTAGACAGTGAAGGATATCGCTATAAATGGGTCAGAGTCTGCCAAAACTGTTTAAACTATCTAACCATAAGTTTATATAACAGGCTTTGCTCTGCTCATACTTTCTTAAAAATCCCTAAAGGTTCACACCCATGTTTCCCCCCATCCTCCATCCTTCGCTGCCTGCTGATCTTGCAGACTGTTTCCCCTGGTGGCCCTGTGTGACATCTCATTCCTCCTGTTTCTAGAGGACTCTGAAATTAATAAAAAACCTCTTCCTTTATTACAATCATTTAGGAGTTTGTGTGTCCCACTATTACTGCTGTAACAAGTCCAGGGTACATTTTTAAAATAATTGGCTTTGCCAGCAGGGTAAATCACACCAGAGAGTGATTATACACTCTAAGGCTGCTTGGACTGACCAACTGGACCCACCAGAGGAACCATTGACTAACGGGCACTGCTGGTTGTTCTCACGCTTGCTGCTTAATAGCTAGCTACTGCATTGTTTTGTTTTTTGTAGGGTAATGCAATGATTTCCGGCCTAAAATTGGGGAGCTCAAGAACATGAGTGCTCCCTGAGTTACCATGTAGAGAGCCACTGCAATGCCGAACACGATGCTGCTACAGTAGTGTCCCCTAAAGCACCAGAGAGTGACTGAAAGGTAGACTGCAGGGTCAAGACTGGATTCATGCAATATCTTTTCTGATCACACTAGTATGAAGACAGAACTTAACAGTGAGAGAAAAAATGGAAAATTCACAACATGTAGAAATTAAACCACAACTCTAGAAAAACCAATGGGTCAAAGAGGAAATTAAAAAAAAAATCACAAAGTATCCTGACAAACAAAAATGAAAAAAACAACAAGCCAAAGCTTATGAGATGCAGCAAAGCAATTCTAAAAGGGACATCTATAATGAAAAACACTACATTAAAAATAGTAAAAGATCTAAAAAAAACACCTAACTTAAACCTCAAGGAATAATACAGAGAACAATACATTGAGAAAAGTCAGCAGAAGGAAGGAGATGATACAGATTCCAGCAGAAACCAATGAAATAATAACCAGAAAGACAATAGAAAATATCAACGAAGTAATTGAAACGCTTTAGTTAGACCAACTAAGACAAAAAGAGGGAGGACTCGAATCAATAAAATCAGAAATGAAAGAAAAGACGTTACAACTCTTAACAGAGAAATACAAGAGACTACTAAAACATTTGTATGCCAACAAATTAGACAACATAGAAGAAACGGATAAATCATAAGTTCGTACCTCTTGTTTACCTTGGTTTGCTCATTCCTCCTGCCGACGTCACCCTCTTCTTCCCTGCCATCTGATCTTGAAGGCCACTTTCCCTCGTGGTCCTCCATGGCCTGCCCTGCCCCTGTTTCTAGAGTGCTGTGAGTAAAATACAAACTTCTCCCTTCATGGCAATCATGTTTGTGTCTGTTTGTTATTATTTTTGTTCAAAACGAGTCCAGGGCTTGCGTGTAAAATAATTAGCATTGCCAAGCGGGGTGGTTCACATCAAACAGAGAGGATACGCCCTTAGACCGTTTGCACCCACCAATTGGCCACAACATCAGCAGTCACCCCAAAAGTGGCACTGCTAGTTGTAGCACAATTGCTGCATGATGGGTTCTGCATCGTGTTGTTTTTCGGTCAGATATTGCCGTGATTTCCACACAAAATGGGGAACCTCCTGCAGTTGAGCCCTCCTCTGGATTCCTGGAAGAGTGCTGCTAAGAGCACCAAACCGCGCAGAGCTGCGCAAGGAGACGCGAAGGCGCCCAACAGTGCTAAGCCATGCTGTGCAAGGCGTTGGGTGTGATGCCACTTAACGGTGTTCAGGTCTGGCGCACGGTACAGCGCAGCTGCACTGTGTCGCAGTATGCAGTGACGCTTGTCGAGATGGCAAGACGGGTTTTATTAAACACTCGAAACGTGCTATGAAGAGTGCCAAACCCCACAAAAATGGAGGGTGGCGGGTTTAGGTGAAACTGACTCATTTTACGAGGAAGAGCTCAGAGGAGCCTAGGAGAAGGTACAGAAGCCTGACTAAAGAGTGAAGTAAGAGGGTATCAGGGTGACACCCAGTGTTGATATTCCTCCGCAAAATGGTTCACAGGTACATCCGCGCTATAAGACTGAGGGCGATCCATGGGTACCTGCGGAGGTACATCTGTATTTTGAGACCAAGGTACATACTGCCTTACCCCTAGTGGTACCACTAGGGGCAGCCAAAGTACTGTGCCTCATAAGATACTGCATATTGACTTGTGCTGGAGGGTGAAGTTTGTTGCCACTTAGGGTGTTTAGTTGTGGTACTTTGACGTACTACTGTTAAAGAAAAAGATATTGGATGACACTTGTTAACGATGGTAAGATAGACTTTATTCAGGGTCATGACGTAGGTATAGGGACCACTACAACTGGGATCCAACGGTGTAGGAGAGACTGGGTTGAACCCTGAGTAAGCATGAGCAGGTGAAAATATACAGACAAGGAGCATCGTAGGGAACAGTGGATGGAAAAGAACTAGGAGAAAACATCAGGGAAAAGGGAAAGGGGATTCTAACTAAATGAACCTAACACAAACCTAACACAATTCTTGTTGAAGACAAGATAGGGTGATCACCTGGAGGTTGGTGAAGAATGAGGATCCTGATCAGATGTTCAGAGCCATCAGACAGGGAGGGTGGTAGGATTCTGATAAAACTGACTTAGCAGTGTTCTTGCCTGAACTAAATTTTAAAAGGAAATGCACAGAGAAACCTAGGAAAAACTTAAGGTGTCTGACTAAAAAGTGTAATAAAAAAAAAAAAACTTTGTCACAAAATAGTGCCACAAAAGGCCAGGAAATAAGTGCCAAGGTGCACCTGAGCATGGTGCTGAGGTACAACTGCCACACGGTGCTGAAGTGCATCTGTGGTACAGCACTAGGGGGTACACCCATAGTCCGGCAGCAGGATACACCTGGTATTGTGCCAAGGTCCACCTGAGGTTCGAAATGGCGTTCTGGAGAAACTGAATTTTACAAGGAAATGCACAGATTATACAGATTATAGGAGAAGGTTAAACAGTGAGCCTGACTAAAAAGTGTAATGAAGCAAAGACAATCACAAAAAAGTGCCACAATAAGACCTGGAAGTGCCGAGGTATAAACCCGCCCATACACACACACTGCGTACAGTTAGTTCCCTGATACATCTGAGTTACAAAGCTGGGGTACTTTTACAATGAAGTGCCGGGGTACCACTGATACAGTTCCGAGATCCACCTATGGTTCAATGTGGAGGTTTTGGTGAACCTGACTTAACAGAGTTCTTGTTAAAACTGGATGTTAAGGAAGTGAGCAGATGAGCCAAGGAAAAAGTTAGGGAGAGAGCCTAACTAAATGGCTTAATGAAGCAAAGAAATTTCATCACCGAAGAGTGCTACGGTAAGGTTTAGAAGTAAGTGCCAAGAGCAGCCACCCTAAAGTACAGAGATATAACTGTGGTGAGGTTCTGAGGTGTGTCTGCCATATGGTGCTGACTGACACCGTTTAACTGCCAAACGGTGCAGAGGTCTTTAGAGATATAGCTCTGGGGTACTGTTGTAATGCGGCACCAGGGTACACCTGATACAGCGCCGAGGTCCACCATGGTTCAGTATAGAGATTCTAGTAAAAATGATTTAGCAGAATTTTTGTTAGAACTGATTTTACAAGAAGTGCACAGATGTTCCGAGGAAAAAGTTAGAGACCGAGCGTGACTAAAAGTATAGTAAGGCAAAGAATCTTTATCACAAGAGTGCCACAGTAAGACCTGGAAGTAAGTGCTGAGGTCACCCACGGTTTGGTGCCAAGGGGCATCTGCCCTAAGGTCAAAGGTACAACTGTGATGAGGTTTTGAGGTGCATCTGATGAACAGTGCTCTGGTACAACAGCCCTAACGTTGCTCAGATGCGTCTGCATTACAGTACTGAGGTACAACTAAGATATAGCACTGGGATATACATGTGATCCAGAGCCAGGGTACACCTGGTACAGTACCAAGGTCCACCTGTGGTTTGGTATGAAGATTCTGGTGAAAATGACTTAGAATTCTTGCTAAAACTGGATTTTACAAGGAAGTGCATAGACTAGCCTAGGAGGTACAACCACGGTGTGGTGCTGAGGTGTGTCAGTGGAGTGATAATGAGGTATATCCAAGATACAGTGCTGGTGTGTGTTCGCAATGTATCGCCAGAGTACACCTGATACAGTGTCCCCCACCCCCCGCACACAGTTCCTATGGAGGTTCTGGTGAAACTGACTTAGCAGTTTTTACTAAAAATGGATATTATAAGGAAATGCACTTATGAGCCAAAGAGAAATTTTAGCAATCTGACTACGGTATGATGGAACAACAAATTTTTGTCAGCAAAGAGTTCCTCAGGACGATGCCAAGATACGGTATGCCTGTGGTACCATTTATAGTGCCTCACACAGTGCTGCACTTGGAGCTGCGTAAAGTCCCACATAAGGTACTGGGATCTCCACCACAGATCGTGTGTTGGCTAGGCAGCGGTCCCCAACCTTTTTTGGCACTAAGGACCAGTGCTTCTATGAGAATCTAATGCCTGATAACCTGAGATGGAGCTGAGGCAGTGACGTTAGCGCTGGGGAACGGCTGCAAATACAGATGAAGCCTCACTCCCAGGTTCATCGCTCGCCGCCTGTTGCTAGTCTCGGTTCCTAGTAGGCCATGGACCAGTCTGCAACCCGGGAGTTAGAAACCCCTGGGCTAGAGAATTAAGAGTCTGGGAATCAGTGCCTAGAGGCACTCAACATTTTCTCCAATTTATATACTCCATGAATAATTGATAACTCACTTTCTCTTTTCTTTCCAAGCTTTTGTGAGTCAAATATCAGTCTCTGTGGAGTGGTTGGAGAATACGCTGCCCAAACACTCCTTTGATTCTCTCTCTGACGATTGCTATGGTAGTGGTCAGGACTCCTTCTCAGAGATCAGACCTTTCTGCTGTCACAATTAGTACCCCAGTTCAGTGGTATATAGTGGGTCTTGTCCATGTAAAAATAAATACTCTTTCACACAAACAAAAATGAGAGAATTAGTTGCCACTAGACCTACCTGTGAGAATTGTTAAAAGATATTCTTTAAAAAGAAAGAATAATCATGTCAGAAACTCAGTTCAGCATGAAAAAGGAACAATATCAAAGGAGTAAGTGCAGGTAAAATTAAAACTTTTGTTTTTCTTATTCTTAATTGAGCTAACAGTTTGTTCAAGATATTCATATCAATAATGTATTCAATTCTGTATGCTTATGTATATATCTTGTGTATGTATATCTACATAAATATATACAAATGCTTGTGCATGCATATGTATAAGTGAAATAAATGATGTCAATAATACAGGGAATAAGAGGGAGTAATTAGTATTATTTTGCTATTATTAGGTGCTTGTTCTACCCATGAAGTTGTATAGAGCTATTGGAAAGTGGACTTAGATTCATTATAAACATATATTGCAAAGCCTTAGATAGCCATTTGTTTTTTTAATTTTAAAGGTATCAAATTAGATATCAAAATTGATATGAGTTTGTAAGGAAATCTACAGACTGTCTTTGGAACTCTCATTGAAAATAGAACTGGGTGTCTGTACATAATAGAACCTAAATACTGTCTGAATGAATAAATTAAAACCTAGTCTGAGGTTTATCACCTGTATAAATAAAAAAATTCATGGGATTGTTTGACATTCTTATTCTAAAATGTATGATAATACATTTTTTAATTCTTCCTCCTCCCTTACTACCTTAGTCAACCAGTTTCTATTGTGAATTTGGTAGCTGATGGGTTTTCTTTCTTCTATCTGAACAATTATATGTACATATAGCATTCCAGAACCAAAACTTGGTTCAGTGAAAAGATTAATAATACAATAAATAAAATTTTCACTAGAAAAATCTGTAATTAGTTAGTTAATTAATGAATTAATTAATTTTAAATAATAATAACAAAAGAAATATAGCTGACATGCCAAGAAAGGAAGAAAGGGGAAACATAAATTGTTCAATAAAACCACAAAAGGTAGGCTCTGCACAGACACTGGAGCCTTTCTGAAAAGAAAGAGATCAGAGTGGAGATCATCACCTTCCACTTTCATACCCTACCAGATGATTTGCCTTTAAGTTTGGAGCCTTCAGAGCACTTTGCTGGACCTCTATTGGTATTGGCCCAGGCTCTTCAGCCAAGAAAGTTTATAGGGCAGCTTTAAGTAAAGACGGCTTCCTTCTTTACTCAAGAAATTTGCCTTTCTAAACGACATGAAGTAGTATCACAAAAATTAATGTTACTTCAACAAACGGAGAGCAAATTTGGAGATTAAAACAAGGAAAAGGTATATCGGAGTCAAACAATTGAGACTGCCTTTTAAAGGAATCTTAGCCTTTTAAAGAATAGAGAAGCAACAGAAAAGTCTCTACAAACCCAAATTCACTCACTTCCACTGCCCAAGGTGGCTTCTGTTGAGATTCTTTACTGGGCATTAGTAGAATATATTCCCAAGTGGGAATAGTTTATTTTAGGAAGAGCACCATATCTTACTGGTGTTGAAAATCAAAATTAAGCATAAAATACCATTTGAAATAATACATAGCAATAACTTCTTCACATTCTATTTCAAAATATCTGTTTAGTAAAGCTGAATGTTAAAGCATATGCGGTTATTGCAGGAATTTTAGGAATGAAATATATTAATATTACCCCACTCCCTTTTAAATGACGATGAAGATATGAGAATCTACTAGCAAGTCTCAGTTCATCACTTAGAAAAGAACACTACTACTATTTTTCAAGGTCATGAATTTACTTTTACCAAACTCATGGAAGTGTTAAAAACTAATATTGACAGGTAGACTGATTATTAAATAAATTTCTACATGAGGAAAAAAACACAAAAGGCGTAAAAAGAGTGGAAGACAAAAATAAGAATAAATAACAAAGACAACAAATGGAAAACAGTAGCAAATATTGTCAATATTAATCTATTACTACATCAATAATCACTTTGAATATCAATGGTCTAAATACATCAATTAAAAAACAAATGTTTAGACTGACTCAAAAAACAAGACCCAAATAGTTATCATCTACAAGAAATTCATTTTATTTTAAAAATTTTTTAAAGTTAATAAAAAGAATTATTTATTAAAAAGATCTAATGTAATAAGAACAGTACACAGAACCATTATCTGACTGTGCCTTCCACATAGTACATACTATTTATAAAGTAATATCCAATATATTTAAATATACAGTATATTTAATGATTTGACATGGGTTCCATAGTACCTTCATTTGGGTAAGCAAAACATTCACTTTCACGAATGTTTTTATAAAGAGTATTTTTACTTTACAGTTCAATTACAAAATACAGTCTCTTTAATAATTTAAGACTATGCAGTTACTATCTTACCCAAGAAAAACTCACTTAGTATTGCAGCTGAAAAATAATGTACCCTGTTAAGGAATGCTCTTCTGTTTTTTTATGCAAAGTAACAAGTATGTAATATATAAGTACATAAACATTTAAAATCTGTTTTATTTCTTTAGGTTTATGATGCAAAATACATATTTTGTGCACATTGACTAAAACATCCTATATCTTTGATTCTTGTAAGAATATAACTTCAGACATCTTATATGTAAATATTCTGTCAAATATGTACCATTCATCAGCTAGTTGTAAATACTGGTTAATTTGAATTTGTTATATAATGACATATTTTATTGGGCTTTGTTTTATGAATGTCAGTAATAACTTGATTTCTAAAGTTATTCACTAAATCTAGTATAAAATACCATGGAAAATTAAGGAAATGATTTGATTCATTAAATTTGAAGTAAAAATTATTGCCCATTCTTTAATACTCTTGCTGCATTTTTTTCAGAAGTACAGTTTGCTCCTGCAAGCCACGTCATACTCAGGAGAGCTCATGTTTTACCCACTAAACAGTTAGCATCCCTTTATCCGCAAAGTTGAGCCTTTTCTACTCCAAAGGAGGTGCTCAATAAAGCCACTTAGTTGTTATTCATAGGCTTCAATAATCATCATTTATAGTAATTTACTATAATAACCTGTTAACTAAAATAATCTTTTAAATTACTTCTTGCTTAGAGTGTTCTTAGGCACAATCCCCCGCCCCCCCATAGAAAATGAATAACCAATATAAATAGTTACATAGTGGCTGTGAAACCAATCTGTTAGGATGTTCAGACCAGAAACTCCAGTCTCTCCTCTGATTCTACAATAATTAACTCCTAGAGTCAGCAGTTTAAGCTCAATATTGCTTCATTTTGCTTACTGTTAAAGATGCACATAGAATTAACAGGTTTAGATTTCAGAAAAGGAAAGAAGCTACTTTTTTTTTCATATTATAGTCTCCTGTAAAACTGTAGTTTCTCCAAGCTGTTTTTGACTGCAGTAACTATTCATTCAGACATCTTCTTGGGTATAATGGGAACTCTGGCACATTCTCATATGTGTTGATTTCTGTAAGATATCATCAAGTAGAAAATTTTCACCTCACTTCCAAACAATTGTCTAGGATCACTTAGGTTGAATTGACTCCTCAAATTAGCAAATGCGGTTCACCTCTCAAGCAAAGTATGACTGTTTAGAAATGCTGAACCCCTGTACTGAGGCCATGCTTCCACAGCTCAATTTTTAAAAAAACAAATTATCCAAGAGGTCTTCTTTATTTTAATAATTGGTAAGATTTTATAAGTAGTATGTGATACATGAAACTGTTTTTAAAAAATCAAAATTTATTTCTTATTTTTGACCCATCTAAATCCACATACTGTATATATGCATAATTATTTGCACAACAAATTTCCATTGTCCTTAAAATTATTTGCAATTAGAAGACAACCTTGGGCCTAATTCAGTATCTATTTCAGCAGTATGTGGAGAAGGGGGAAAGCTCTGTCCCATACTTATTTTATTTCAAGTTCTAAGATCCTTGACAGCATCTCAGGATCTGCAGTTTTTCATGATCATATTTTTTGTGACTTTAAACTATCTTTTGTTATTAAAAATACACATTTACTTTATTTGCACCTAAATAACATTGTATTTGATGAAAAACAATAGCACATTCATTTTTACTCACTTTCTATTTACCTTGGATTAATATAAATGATTTATTCCCTACCCTAGTAATTTACACTAGGGATGCATATAGAATATCACATTGACAGCTTTTGCTATTTTGCTATGCAATCATACAAGGTTTTTTGAGAAAATTTTTGTGTTACTTATCTTATAATGAAACACATAACTTAAGTATTTTTTCATATTTCCTGCTGGTTTGTCAATTTGAATAGTCAGCCCAAGAAAAAATGAAAAACACTAGAGTCAAGTCTTAAGCAAACTTTTCATTTTGTTTTTGTATTTGTATTTAAAACAGATCTGCTAAAGACCACTTAACAAATGGATGACACACTTAGAGTCATCAGATTAAAATATCAAATACCAATATATTAAAAAATATAGAATATATTTGTCAGAAATAAACTTTGCTTACAAAAAATTCATTACAAAAAATTATTACATATAATCTGTATGGTTTTATTGGACCAAGAACTCTATATTTACAAAAGCCAAAGAGAAACCTGATGAATAGGTAATATTCCCCTCCAACCTGTAAGTGCACCATGTATAGTCCTCAGTTTTTAAATCTCATCTCAGAATCCTGGGTCTCTGCTTACTTTACACTCTATTCACCACTGTTATCAGGCTAAAGCAAAGCAGATTAAGTCTGCAGTTTTCACCAACAGGTTGAAGAAATCATTAACGCAAAGAGCATTGCTACTGATAATAAAAACATGGAGAGAGTCAGTAACCACACAGTCTTGTCAGAATGAGAAATGACTCTCCCTACTAGTTTTGACTGTTTCTACTGCATCTTCTTATTCCATGTCTTTCTGATAGCCAACTATATCACTAGTTCTTTATAAAAGAATATAACTCAGAAACAGCCAGATGGAAGAGAATCACGGGGTATGGTATGGGGAAATGGCAAGGAGTTTCCATGTCCTCTCTAGGAGCACCACTCTCCCTAAATCTCCATGCGTTCACCAACTTAGACACTCAGAAAACTCACTTGACATATAAAGACAGATATAAATTAAAAATGAATAGACGGAAACGCATCCAAAGTTGAAAAGGAACAAGTAAAACTGTCACTATTTGCAGGTGACATGACATTATATATAGAACACCCTAAAGACTCCACCAAAAACAACTGTTAAAATTAATAATGAATTCAGTGGAGCTTCAGGATACAAACTCATTATACAGAAATCCACTGCATTTCTATACACTAATAATAAACTTTCAGAAAGAGAAATTAAGAAAACAACCCCATTTACAATTGCACCAAAAAAGAATAAAATACCTAGGAATAAACTTAAGCCAAGAAGGTGAAAAACCTGTACACTAAAACCTGTGAGATGATGATGAAAGAAAGCGAAGAAAGACAGAAATAAATGGAATATATACTGTACCAAAGCAATCTGCAGATTCAATGCAATCCCTATCAAAATCCCAATGGCATTTTTCATAAAAATATGCATTTATTAGAAAAATAGAAAGCTCTAAAATCAATAATCTAAGTTTCTACCTTGGGAAACTAGAAAAAAGAGCAAATTAAATCCAAAGTAAGCAGAAGAAAATGAATCATAAAAATTAGAGCAAAATCAGTGTAATTTTAAACAGATAATCAATAAAGCTGGAGTCCAAATTCAGATGTAAATAACTTCAAGACTGCCCTACTCTGTATGCCTCAATTAAAGATGATTTGAGGCAAGCTCAGGACTAGTAGTTGTCACCAATTTTGAAGATCAGATTCTTTAGTTACACAGCAGAACCCACCTTCTGAGCCTGATCAGTGCATTTCTGCTCTGATTCATGCATGCCTCTGCACATCTGGAAAACCATTGGGGCAGCTTTTGCCAGAAAATGTATGTATGAGTCAATGAAGAGTCTCCTGAGGGAAAATCCATCCTAATGGAGAAAGGAGCGAAGATGGTGAGCTTTGTCTTATTCAACACAGTACTACTCTACCTAGAGCAATTAAGAAAAAAAAGAAAAAGAAATAGAAGGCATCCAAATAGAAAGACATAAAACTGACTCTGCTTGCAGATGACATTACTTTATACATAGAAAACCTTAAAGAAGCTACCCAAAAACTATTAGAACTAATCAACGAGTTGAGTAAAATTGCAGGATACGAAATCTATGTACAAAAATTAGTTGCATTTCTATACACTGACAATGAAATATCTGAATGAGAAATAAAGAAATTAATCCCATTTACAATAGAATCAAAAAGTAAAAAAATATTAACAAATAAAGTTAACCCAGGAGGTAGAAGATCTGTACACTGAAAATAGTAAGATATTGATGAAAGAAATTGAAGATGATGGAAATAAATGGAAAAATATCCTGTGTTCATGGATGGGAAGAATTAACATTGTTAAAATGTCTGTACTACCCAAAGTCATTTATAGATTCAATGAAATTCCTATCAAAATTTTAATATCATTTTTCATAGAATAAAAAAACTATTTTAAAATTTGTATGGAACCACTAAAGGACCCAAATAGCCAGAGAAAGACATACACAGCCAGAGGCATCATAATTCTTGATTTCAAACTGTACCGCAAAGCAATAGTGATCAAAACGATATGGTACTGGTATAAAAACAGACGCAGAGACCAACGAAATCTGTTCAAGAGCCCTGAAATAAACCCAGATATATACCATCAATTAATATTTGACAAGGGGGCCAAGAATACTGAATGAGGAAAAGATGGTCTTTTTAATAAATGATATTGGGAAAACAGGATATTCACATGCAAAAGAATAAAATTGCACTTCTATCTTATATCATTTTTAAAAATTAACTCAAAATGGATTAAAGACTTAAATGTAAAGTGTGAAACCATAAAACTTCTAAAAGAAAATATGGAAAAAGCTCTTTGACATTGGTCTTGGCAACAATTATTTGGATAGGATACCAAAAGCTTAAGCTACAAAAGTAAAAACAAACAATTAGTACTACATCAAACCAAAAGCTTCTGCACAACAAAAGAAATAATCAACGACTGAAAAGGCAGTTCATGGAATGAAAGAAAATATTTGCAAAGTATATATCAGATAAGGAGTTAACATCCAAAGTATACATAGAATTAATACAACTTAAGTGCAAAAAAACCCCCAGATAATCCGATTAAAAAATAGATAGAGGTTCCAAATAGACATTTTTTTTCAAAAGAAGACATACAAATGGCCAATAGATACATAAAAAGGTTCTCAACAACACTAATCATCAGGGAAATGCAAATCAAAACCACAAGGAAATACCACCTCACACCTGTTAGAATAGCTATCATAAAAAAAGAAAAAAGATAACAAGTATGGCCAGGATGTGGAGCAACTAGGAGTGCATTGTTGGTAAGAATATAAATTTATACAACCACTACAGAAAACAGTATGGAGTTTCAAAAAAAAAGAAAAGAAAAGAAAAATAGAGCTACTGTAGGATACAGTAATTCCACTTCTGGATATATAAATGAAGGATATGAAATCACTATCTTGAAGAGATATCTGTACCTCATTGCAGCATTACTCACAATAGCCAAAATACAGAAACAGCCTAAGTGTCCATGAATGGATAAATGGATTTTTAAAATGTGGAATATAATTCAGCCAGAAATCCTGCCATTTGTAACAACATGGATGGACCCTGAGTGCATTTCGTTAAGTGAAATAAGGCACAGAAATGCAAATACTGTCTGATCTCACTTAAACGTGGAATTTTTTTTTTTTAAGTCACACCTTTAGAAATAGAAAGTAGAATAATGGTTGCCAGGACCTAGAGGGTCTTCATTGCCTCTTTCCATATACAGATGCTAATGAAGAAGACAGAAGAAGGAAAACTGAATGTCAAAAATATATATCCTCTATTGTTGCTAGGCTGCGTATTAAAAAGTAGATGGTCCATTGTTTTACCAGAGATATAAATGAAATGTCAGCTATAAGAAGAAAGAACTGAAGAGTGAAGAGAGGGTAGACAATTTAAATTGGTGGCAAGACAAAAAATACAGAAACTAGGTGTCTTGGTTTAGATTTTCCCCAAAAGCAGACCCTGCGTAGAAGCTTGAGTGCAGCAGTTTGTTTGGGAGGTGTCGCCAGGAAGCTGAAGTATAGGGGTGAGTAAAGTGAGACACGGGGAAGAGAGAAAAGCCTGTGAAAGATATGTTAATGAGGGGATTACTAGTGTGGGCAAGTTTGTCTCAATCCTCCAGGATACCTTCTGAGGACCTGTGTAGAACACACAACAGAACTGTCCCACGTCAGGATTGAAAAGCTGGAGTATTTATCTACCTGTTTATGTCCCTCATCACTTGAGGGTTGGCATTGGTGCATTAAACACCACCCCATCACCCCACCACACACCACTACCCCCAACCCATCCCCCATCCCCAGCAGTATTCCCTGGTGCCTGAGAAAGCCCTCAGGCAGTAAAGCATTCAAGGCCTTGAGGTAAGGAGTGTCAGCATGCTTGATTACTTGCCACCAAAGTGACAGGTAGCCTCAGAATAGGCAGCTTATTCTGCAGTGAGATAGGTAGTAAGACTTTCTTTCTGAAGAGGTTAAGCATTGATGTGGTATAATTTCATTTAGTCAGATCTGCCATATATATAAGCACTTTACATGACGGGTCAGTGGAGAAGAGAAAGGCAGGAAATGCAATGGGAGCAGGAGCCAGAGGTGAACCTAGGAACAGCCCACAGGAAATCGAAAGAGCAGGGTGCTCTCAGATGAGGCTTCAGCGTGAGGTCCTGGTCCTTTTCATATCTTAAAGAGGTTACAAGTGGAACCGCTCTTTCCATTTCCACTTGATGTTTATTACAGCTCCTTCTTCCAGGACACAGGAGTGCAGCTCAGGGAGTAGGCACTGAGAGTGATCTGCCTGACAGACACCCACCATGCTGTCCTCAGAATCCTCTGCCCCCACCACTTCCCTTCTCACTGTCTTTGAACCAAATCAAAGAGAGTGAGTGCATTTCAATTCGTTCTTCCCTGAGGGTGATTTCTTTTCCATGAGGCTCCTTATGCAAAAAGACCAACGTCCTGGCACACATCAGACTTCCAGCTCATGCTACAGCAAGTCTGAATCTTTGATGGACCCCATTTACGCTGTCGAGGAGGGATCTCTGCTACTTTAACAAACCTGCCTGAAGGGTAAATGGGTTCAGCCTTCACAGCAGCTGGCTAATGCTGCCTAACTGAAATAAACCGCCATATCAGCAGTTCCATCAGCACGCTTAGAGACAGACCCTGCAGTGAGCCAGAAAGAGCTGTTTTTCTATCCGCTGGAAAATATTTCTAAGACAAAGCCTGGTTCTCTGAAGCATTAGCTAGGATTTTATGCCATGGGCAAATTAATCACATTCCTGCTCAGTGGGGCTCCACAGAAGGAAACCGGGGAGAGTTGCTAAGTTACCACTGCAGTGCCTGAATGATGGCATCAAGATTAAGGCAGGTAACAAATCCCAGAAACCGCCTGAAGATGGGGAAGGAGTTCCTAATATTTTATCATGCTTGAATCTCAGCATTTCCAGTCTTGGACTGGGTCAAATTTTCCAACCATTTTACTTCCCTTAATCATGTTCTTCGAAGGCTTACCAAGTCCTCTGTGGACTTCCTAAAGGTTGGGATGTCTCATCCTGCAATTACTTCTATTCCTGTGAAAAGATACGCAAAAATCTTCTCTGAAAACAAAGAACAGTGGTGCAGGTGCTCAAGGAACAAACAGCAACCAAAGTCAATAATTACCTGCAATTCTTCCTGCCACAAAAGACACAGAGAACTATGCAGAGGTGAAGAACGCACACTGGATGCCATGAAATTCTCCTCTAGTCACATTGGGAAGGTGTTATCACCAATGTCTCACTGAACGGGAACTACTACCAGAATCCATTCAACATCTTTTATATTTTATTATATTAAAAAGTATCCCTTGGCTACTTTTTTAAAAAATCAATTTATTATATCTTTGTTTTCAGAGATTTTTGCATATATATAAAATATATATATGATGGACTATTAGCAATAAAAAAGAATAAAATTTTGTCATTTATGACATGGATGGACCTAGATAGTATTATATTAAGTGATATGTCAATTAGAGAAAAACAATGACCATATTTCACATATATGTGGAATCTAAAAGAACAAAACAAATGATAAACAAAACAAAACAGTAACAGACCCTTAGATACAGAGAACAAGCTGATGGTTGCCAAAGGGGAGGAAGGTAGGGTGATGGGGAGGAAAAAAAGAATAATAAATACATAAGTACTTTTTTTTAAGTATTTCTAAGTCAGATGGGCTAAATTATACTACAAAAAGCAACCCCTAAAATGTCAATGGCTTAAAATTGTAACAAAGGTTTATTTCTCACTGTCCCTATACACATACATTATACCTCAGCTGGAAGCTATGCTCCAGGACCCAGGAGAAGGGAGCATCGCTCTCTGGAATATCGCCTGTCTCTCTGGCAGAGGAAAAGAGAGAGCATGGTGTTATAGACTAAGTAGGGAAAGGAAGAAACTAAAAGAAAGAGGGATTTCCTTTTCCTCCTTATAGAATCTTTTTACATTAAAAAAAGAAGAAAGCTGCAAACTAACCTTTCTCAAACTTTTCTAGTTACTATTAAAATTACTATTATTATTATTTCTTTTAGTATCTTTCCATCCTTTAAAAAGTAAAATCTCATTGTCTCCACTCACCAATTCCTCCTTCACTAATTAAACACCAAATCATTTGGTCTGGCCCTTCTTAAGGTTGCCAATGACTTCTTTTATGCTTTAACCAAAGAATATTTTTCCATTCTCCCCTATTAATTATCTCTGAAGCATTTCCATCTATAGCCATATTCTTCTTTTAAAGCCTTTTGCTTAGTATTAGGACACTGATTTAAAAACCCAGATATTACATGACTGAACCCATAAATAGCTCAGTATGCATTGCTAACTAATAAAGATTGTTTTAAAACATGACCATCTTTTCATTGTCATACCTGTTAAAATTAATGATTGCTTTACTTGTCTCATCTGCTATCCTTTGCATACTAAATGTTAAAAGGCAATCAGGATTCAAATAAGGTCCATACATTTTATTTGATTATGATGTTCCTTAAATCTCTTTTATTTTATAACACCCCTCTTTATCCCTTTCTTCCTACACCATAGATTTGTTGGAGAATCATTTGTTTAGAATGGTCCACATTTTGGATATAACCAATTGCTTTCTAATAACATTTAACTTTGCCTCTATTCCCTGCATTTCTTGTAAAATGGTAGATCTAGAGACGTGATTAGGTTTGGTTTGATTTATTTTAAGCAAGAATATTCCATATGTGATGCTTTGCCAATATCTCTGCTAACAGTAATGATTGACTGTTTTTTATAACTTCTTTGCAGTTTTTTTTCCTTAAATTACATCCCATAAGGATGTGCTGGCAAAATATTGCATTTTAATGTCCCTCGAAGCAATTTTTTTATTTGTATGGATATACTAACAACTTGATATATAGTCAGGTTCATTAGCTTCATTTGTTTTCAATTTTTAAGGATTTTTCTTTAAGGAAACCAGAATATGCCCCCCAAAATATGCCACTTTGATATGTTGAATACTGTGAATTAAAGGCATTTAAGAAACAACTGGTGTAAGAAGGACACTCTGACCCTCCCTTGTCTTGAAAGCAAGAGATAAATTGACCCTCCCTTGTCTTGAAAGCAAGAGATAAATAGCCCATGTGAAAAGTGCCCTCCCTATGCCAGGAGGAGGGAAGACACTCTTCTCACCAGAGACAAAGAGTTTGGAACTAAGAAATTTGTCAAAACAAACCTTGTTAAACCAACCCTTATCTGGCTGTTGCTTCATCATTTATTGCCCCAGTTCAAACCCCTGGCTTTGTCTTGCCAATTTTCCACGAATTTCCTGTTACTTTGTCTATAGGGCATAAAAACTTTGGCTCTTGTCATTTCTTTGAATCTTCATTCTCTAGTGTGGGCTCCCATGTACATGTAAACATTTAATAAAATGTTATGCTTTTCTCCTGTTAACCTGTCAGGATTATGTCAATTTAATCCTTAGTCCCAGCTGGAGACCCAAGGAGAGAACTTTTCTCCCCCTATATTCTCTTCATTTGATTCAGTTTTGTTCTTTTAATTAGTTAAGACAAATATGGTTACTGACAAAGTCTTGGACCACTTTAGTCAGGCTCCTGAACCATATCATAGGCTTTAAAATCTGGTACTAGTGAAAACCTTGCTGAATCAATTTAGCAAGAGTCTCACATCCTCCATGGAAAAGATCCACACCTGTTTGTCTAATATATCTCACAATTCATCCTTTCCATAGTGAGTCATGTTGTGTAAAACCATACACAATGACTTGAGAAGTAGATCTAGGAGCTACTGAATAGCCGTCCTGGTGTTTCCAAAGTCTATCTAAGTGTATGAAACGTCCATCTTTTTCCCATCCAATTCTTTCTGAGTCTGAAAGCCAATATTTGGACCATGCAGATCTCTATTAGGATTTCCCGAGGTGTTAACCTAAAGAAGTTCTTTCCCTCAAGAAAGGGCTAATAATCCCACCAAGGATCTGAGGCCTTGCATGGGACCTAGAGGCTTAGTCCCAAGGAAACTGCCTGAATTTCTTGAGCGGGTAGGGAAGAAACTGCTACCTGAGCATATTTAGCACCTAGTTATCACTGTGAGGAATTCACCTAAACTGACTTGGCAGGATCCTTGCTAAAACTAGTTTCTACAAGGAAGAATCCCTGTTGGGGGGAGGGTCAGGGGAGCCTGAGTAAAGTTTGGTCAAGCAAAGAATCTTTGTCAAGTGCAAACATACCCTCCAAAAGTAGTGTACAGTGTACTGTAACACAGTTCTGGACACTTTTTTTTTTTACAAAAATACATCTTACTGAACACTCCACATCAGTATATAGATATATATATATATTCTTTTTTTTAAATCTGCATAAGATTCCTTTTTATAGAGGTACCATAGTCTCTTTGATTTAGGTGTGTCTCTCATATATAGCATAGAATTGAGTTAGCTTATTTTCTAATGTCATAAAACAATTTATAATTTTAGAATGTGGTTACTAATTCTACTATATATGTATAACATAACTATGAAAAATAGAAAAATGTTTTCTTCCATTTAAATTAGGTCATAGTTTCGATCAGCAGAGAAAAATGCTGGGAAAGCAGTAATCTTATCTTTTATGTGTTTTGCACATCATCTTAGACACTGTGGCTGCACAATAAGATGTCTTAGGATACTGCCAACAACTTTGAGATTAGCCTCTCTCCTAAATCCAGTGAGAATAAACTTACGATGAGATAAATTGCCTGAGAGCTGTTTCTGACATTTTATTGCTCCTTTACAACATAATTAAAAACAGTGTGATGCTTAGATGGCATGTTTGGGGGGAAGATTTTGGAAAACTTTTATAAAAATGTGTGAAGAATTATATTGGCTACAGGCCTGGAGCAAGAAGTTTTAAACAAAGACCTCTGTACCCTGAATATTTCAAGGGCATTTATGACAGCAGCAGTCATGTACTTAGCAATTGAAAGGCACCTGGATGGATGTTCATAGAATAGAAGATCAAACAACTTTTATTTTTAATAAATTCTCATGAACTATAAAAAAAAAACAGTGTGATGCTAAAACAAACTGAACTGATCAGCATGTGAATTGTAACTTCACTCAGGACTTTTGACAATGATGTCTATCAAAAAGTCGTAGAGTCACCCATTAGTGACACTGACCACCACGGATTGGGAGAAGGGTCCTTGTAGATATTGCCACCATTTAAAAACTTCACACAGAGCCACTGAGTCCATTTCTTTCCCATGTTGTGGCGCACTGGGCGTATCACCAGCAAATAGGAGTAGAGAGTTGGAAAAAGATGAGCCCAGTTCTCAGGACCAGGCACAGCTGCATCTTTCCAAATGTACATCTTACCTGCAAATTGAACAATGGCATAATCAGTTCAGAAATTAGACACAGGGTACAATTATATGATTTCTCTCATATCCCAGAAACACAACATTAAGAGATTACATTTTGTTGCTTGGCACTCTCTCTTTGAGGAGAAAGCCACTCCTTTTGTGCTTCTAGTTTCATGAGGTCTATTGACTTTCCTTTATATCTTGCCTTCCCAATCACTTTAGAGCTGAAATTCTCCTGAATAATGAATTTATCAGACAATAAGCTTAGGAAACTAATAATAATACAGAATGTCAACCGATGAACTAAAAAAATGATTCTTCAAGGACAAGGCAAGTTTCCTCTAACTTCTTACCCTTTGTGATAGCTCTGTGATGGTAGCTACTACAAACCAAATAATCACTATATGCCAAAGATTGTATTAGGCAAGCCAATTTATGTGGTTCCTTTTTTTTTTTTTCATTCCATCCTTAAGGACAACACTGTGAGGCAGATTCTTAGTTAAGCTTTTTATTTCAAAAACAAACTTACCCAGGTCACCTCACACGATGAGACAATATTATAATGATACCTTGAATGATGAAGTTGTCATTATTTTTCAAGGATTTTAACACAGTGTGGTGCACGTGAGTTACAATTTGATTTGGCGATGTGTAATACACACTCAAAATAATAGTGATAAAAACACATCAAAGCCTATATCTCTCAAGAGACAAGAAGTTTAGAGGTAAAAGTTTGTTGGCATTACTTAAGCTCCTCAAGAATTTCAAGGCTGAGATGACTAGGATTGTATATTTTGTAACTTCTCTCCTGTACTTCTCCTCCCTATAATTCCAAAAGAGCTGCTGAAGTTTCATTCATCTTATCAACTTTCCCAGACAAACCTCCAAGGCAGAGACAGCTTTCCTTGAAGCCCCCAATAATGTTTTCTACATAAATTTTAGTGGCCATTCTCAGCATCAGTGGGAGCTGGGAAATGTGTGTTTCATTTGAATACATTGCTGTCCTAAATAAAATTGTGCTTCTGGTGATAAGAAAGAAGAATAGAGTTTGAGGAAGCAATTGTGGTCCCTGCCACGAAGTAAATAGGTAACAATAGCTCTTCATTAATAGATAGTACAACTGAAAAGCAACTTGAGTGATTCATGGCAAGTACTAACATGAACATTTATTGAGACCTTACTGTGTATGTTTTTTACATATACTATCATATTGAAACCTCCTAACAACAATATGGAAATATTGTTATTCCCATTCTGCAGATAAGAAAACGAGGGCTTAGAGAATTTTAGGAATTAGTTTAAAGGCATTCAACCAGTCCGTGGAGAGGGCATTCAGAATTAGAATGCAGTTTCTCGTAAAACCCAAGGTTCTGCAGTCATTATATGGTGGTTTCCCCGCTCCCTCTGAAACAAATGACTAATGACAAAATCGAGAGTCTCTGTTGTAGAGAGGAAAACCTCTCTTGGAAAATATGTGGTCAGAGATTTTCTGAGGACTGGGCCCTTTATGTCAAAGTGCAATGTTACTTAATCAGTCTGACTCTGCTTTTTCTCCCAATGAGTAATTTCTTCAGTGCCATTTCCATTTTCTGTTTTGGCTATAAGTGTCCTGCTCTTTGCATTTGTCATCCTTTTGTGCACGGGTACCATAATGATTTTGGTTTTTTTCCAGGTAAATTTCCAAGTGTGACATTTATTGTAATGTTTTGATAGCTGAAATGACAAGAATGAAAATAAAATATTAAGTATGCTCTTTTTATTATGCTTCAAAATGCCATAAATTTGTGTTCATTGGAAAGGACTGGTGGACCATAACTAAGGCTATAAATTTGCAACTCTGTTGCTAACTGATCTGGAGGATGCAAGAGAAGCTTTCATTTTTCCATTTCAATATGTTTATCATTCAACAAAATTTTCTCCTCACTTTGCTTCCTGGGCCTCATAAAATTGAAATGGAAAATGTAAACTGGCTTAATAGCTGAGCAACACCAAATAGCATGCTTGGCATGACTTAACATTTTTAAAACATAAAGTCTGGTTATATTAAATATGTCTCATTATTGTAATTACACTGCTACAAATGTACTGGATAACACATCACATCATTATTTAATTTTATGGGAAAGCTTTCTAAGTTGTTTGTTGACAGATAATACCACGTTCTGGTTCTATTTGCCTAAATTGCAGCCTGTGCTAGGGTTTTATATTTCACTTTAGCATTTCTTAAAATGTGCTTATCTTTGGGATCCAACTTGATAATGCTTTATTTCAGCATAAGATGTACCAGGAATTATTTTGAAGACAGGTGTGACAGCACTGCACTTTTGTGTTCTTGGATGACAGTGAAGTTGCCACTTTTTAAAATGCCTTAAACAACATCTGTAGAATGTAATATTATGCAGTCATTAAAAACATGTTTTTGAATAATATGTAATGACATGTAAAATTGCTCATTGTGTAAGCAAAATGGGCAAGTTATAAAATAGCAAGTATAACTTAATCTCGCAAATATTTTTAAAATATAGTAATATGACAAAATGCCAAAGGTTTGATTTCTCAAAATGGTGGAATTAAAGATGATTTTAGTTGTCATTTATGCTCTTTTGTATTTTCTGAATATTCTGTGATAAACATAATATTGTTTTTTGAAGAAAAGTTGTTATTTTAAAAGTTACTTCAAATGAGTGGGTAGAAGGTATTATGGCATAACTGACTGCAGAAAAAGCAAGCTTAAACAAGCAGCTGACATCTCATTCCATGGACAGTTTCAGTGCAAGGATACCAAACATCTTCAAACCCTGATAAAGATAATGGCCTCTTTCTAGCCTATCCAAGAACCCCACCTGGACATCTGCTACTCCTGGAAAATCAGGCTGTCTCTGTCAGGCCTGCCCTGTATCATCCTTTCTGTTCATAATGCCACTGCAAGGTTGGTTCTCTCATTCCTCATACTGCCCTTTTTCATGCTAGATACTTTGCTTGGTGTCTTTCCTTGCCTAACCTGTCAGTTGAGATTTTTAAAAAAAAAATTCAGTACAAAAACAGGAATTCTTGTTTAATGGGTGTAAAGTTGAACATTTGGAAGATTTAAAAGTTCTAGAGATCTGTTTCCTGATAATGTGAATACTGAACTACTGAACTGTATACTTAAAAATGGTTAAATAATAAACTTTATTATGTGTTTTTTACCACAATATAAAAAAAGAGAAAAATTTATTTTTTATTTTTTTAATTCAGTACAGAGAGCTCCAACCCAACAGAATAAATACAGTGAACATAAGCATATCTTGTTGAATACAGGAGATTACTCAAGGGAATCAGCACATGTTACCCCAAAATATGCCATCTTGGCATAAGGATTATTTCAAGCTGTAGTTAATTTAAGAAAAGGAAAACACAGGAGAAACTCTCTGCCCTCCCTTTTGAAATTTGGAGAGAACACAAACATTCAGATCATAGCACTTACTAAAAACTTTTATCTACCATACATTTCTTAGTTGTTACCTTCCCACATTGTATAATCCCTAGAAGCACAACCACTCCCTTTCTTTTATCTAGTCACTTCTCTACAATTTATTGCCCTTTGTTAAAATGGTTTATAAACTCTCAGACCTAAATGCTTCCCTGGGTTTTAACTTCTTTTTATGTGAAGTCTCTGGTGCATGAGAAATAAACCTTTTCTCTTGTGAATCAATCTTTTGCCAATTTAATTCACAGGTCCCAGCTACAGATTCTAAGAGGCTAGATGAAAAATTTTTTCTGTCTTATATTACCTTGACGGTCCCTGTGTGCCATGACAGTAGTATACCTATACATTAACACCTAAAGCAGATCAATTTTTAGTAGCCTCCCTCTTCAATATGACCAAGTTATTTTCAGTAACATCATGAAATGCAACAAAAAGAAATGCAGGTGGTAATTTCATTTACTGAATCTTTGGCTGTATAATTATGCCAGGAAACAAAATGGAAAATAAATAAATAATGTAGTACAAAAAGAAAAAAACGAACAACCGTTTCTCCAACATTTTTTATATCTAACTACCAACTTAACTGTAGATCCCTTGGTTACAGACTGATATAATAATATTTTATGCAAATAATTGTCCAGTGACAGGGTTCAAACATTCTACTCCCAAAATATGGCAACTTGGCATACTGAATATTTTAAGCTGAGGGAATTTGAGTAACAGCATGTGCAAGAAGAACCTTCTGACCTTCTCCTCATATGAAAGATGTACTCCCTATACCCAAGGAAAGGACCATCCTTATCTCCAAGATACCGAGAGGCATTTGAACAAAAAGGCCTTGCTGTTTCCCCCAATTTAACATACTTGGTTCATACTCTTTTTCCTCCTACCACATTTTTTTCCCCATGACTTTCCACTCTTCGTCAAACCTAGCATAAAAGCACTCAGGTTTAACTGTATCCTGTGATCTTCACTTCTTTATAAAGGCTTTGGCGTCACATAAAATATATGTTAAAGAAATCTGTATGCTTTTTTCTCGTCAATCTGTTATTTGTTACTAGGGACCCCACTTAAATGGATCAGAGAGAAAAAAAGATCCTTTTCCTGTCCCACATCAGTAATTAATAACTGAATTTTAATGAAACTAATATGTCTGCAGAAGGTGAAATTTAGGCAACTATTGAATCCCATCATTGTTGTACTGCTTTTACTTCTTGAATCAGCCTTACCTTTTAAAACAATTTTTAAAGTGAATTTTAATTTAAAAAACATTATCCAAATTCAGTTATAAAAAGTTAATCTGTAGATTAAAATTTACATTTGCCAAACAAAAAAGATAATACACCTGGCAGCTTCCCCTTGGTTTCTTCATTTCACATTTTAAATATAACTAAAAATTTCAAGTGGTGGCATGGAATAAAGAAGCTGAAAGTCCTTAAGTTCTGTTTCTTCATCCTTAGCATAACTGTGCTATCACTGTGTGTTTCCAATCTACTGTTTAAATACAGGGAAACACAAACATCACCAAAGATGTGGAACCATTACCAACTTAATCTTAGAAAGGTTAACTTGTGTCCACACGTGGCACTGGGGTGACTCTATAAATAGGAGTTTCTTTCCAATGAACTCCTGTGTAAAATACATTGTCTATTAATGAGTAAGAAACAAAAATAAAATAAGGAATTAAATTTTATGTAACTCTTTGTTTATTTAAAAATAAATTTTACATATATATAAGTATATAGGTAAGTGAAACTTAGAGTAATCACAGCAATTTTTTTAGAACTTAAGCTAACGAAAGATATTTTGAAGGGCGGAGGTCATCACTGACCATATTTACAATTGCTGATACGTAGTGATCACAAAAAGCGAAAGAACTTTATTTTGTTTTATTATCGTTTTTAAATTCCCTTCAGACAATGAACTCTCTTATTGCCTGCACTGGGCAGATCTCTCCCCATTGCACCTCCTGTGCCACAGTGTTATTCCACAGTTAACCTAGTTAAGTTGATTTTATTAATTTAATCATATTTTATAATGCATTCAGGTTTTGCTAAGGAAACAGGGGTTCATAATTCTTAATGAACAAACTTAAAATTCCTTATGCAATAAAAATGATTGCCTGATGACTTAGCTTTCTGTGTATTTAATTTTCTTAAATAGAAGAAACTCCACAGGAAGAGAATAAGAAAGGGACATAAGGGTTGAAAGTGCAGAATCCTGGAGGATCCAGGTGAATGTCATGGGTAAGTGAGGGGAGCAGGAGGAAAAGGTGTAGAACTGGAAGGTGATGCCTGCCCAAAGAGGTCAGGTGTTGGCAGCAGCCAGTACCCAGCCTCCTCCAACAGTATTCTTGTGGGACGCAGGCCCACGGTTACTCAGATCTGGCAATTTTTTGATGAGGAGCTGATAATCTCAATGGCTGTGTAATATCTAATTTTTAAATGATGGGAATTAATTCAAACTCTAGAAAGCACTGTGCAGTGCAAACAAAACACAGGGCAGCTGCAGTATGCCCCAGGCTACCAATTTCCTAATGAAAAATGCGAGTAGTGATTGAACTGGTTAAAGAAGTCAAGAAAATAAGCTTTATTTTCTGATCCTTCTCCTTTCCCAAAATGTGACATTTTAGAAAAATCCAGATACACTTACATCATATCCATAATCTTCACTTTAACAAGAAAAGTAGCATAATTAAAGCAAATAGTTGGGAGCGGCCTGAACTCCCAGAGCAGTCCTTTCTTTTGAATCAAGGCCAAGGATGGTGTCACCCAGATGTCTGTTGACTAAGTGATATACACCAGATTTATTTAACCACTGGCAAACCACATTTCTTTTTCTAGGGCTGTAAGTGAAAAGATTATTTGCCTCCTATGGTTACAAAAAGAGGAAATACTTTTTCTAAGACTCAGGGTAGCTGTGAACCGTTCTCCCAGAGAAATTATTAACCACAAAGATTCAGAACACAGAGCTCGAAGCCTCTGCCCACGAACCTCCCTCCCTGCAGCTGCCAGGCACAGGTACCTTCTGAGAGGTGAGTGTTTGCTTTGCCTTCTGAAAGCTTCCGGCCTGAGCATCTGAGATTTGTAGTTAAAAAAAAAAAAAAAAAAAAATCTAAATACTGTATGTGGACCTCATTTGATTTGGCATTTGGCATATTAAAAGGGAAGATTTATTCAAATTAGGGATAACAATAGAAGCTGTTCTCCACATTTCCGCAAGTAATTAGAGCTTTGTGTATCTTAATTAAAAAGATGTAGAGCTAAATCCTCTAATAGATTTACAGAGCATCCTCAAAGCTTAGTTCCTGCAGGGGCCAGACAGAATTAAAAGCAGGAATGTTGAGAAGTTTTTGTCCTCAGTGGTCTTTAAGAATTCTCTGGTTTAAGAAGCATGAGAGCTGCTCTGTATGGCCAGGTTGGCATGGCTCCTACTACATGTGACCTCCCAGAGCCACTGAGTCTGCGACTGTGAGTACATTTCAATGTCTAGAAAAAGCTTTGCATGGTTCCAGACTCACTGTTCAGCCCAATCCATGGCCCACAATCTAATCTCCAATCTTGCCTACCCTGAAGAAAACTGGCCTACAAAAGGCACTTACACAAGGAGATATTTACCTCCCTGTCTGACAAGAGGAAAATAATTGAAAAACAGGAAGTCTTTCCATTTTTCACAAAAATTGTGCACTTGTTTACTATCTCTTTTTCAGTGTTTATGTTCTGGACTAACTTTTTTCTTTTTTCTTTTTTTGTACAAACAACAAAAATAAATATGACTCAATTGTATTCTCCCAAATACCTATTTCTGAAATTTTAGCATCAGGTGTTTGGAGTCTGCATGCTATTTTAACATCAAGCAAGAAATGGAAAGAATAATGATATTCGTGATCATATCGAAAAATAGAAAGCCAAGATGGCCCAAATTTTTTCTGGTGGGGTGAGGGTGGGAAGAGGCGATGACTATCTTAAAATTGCCCAGTCAATTCTATTGTAGCTTGACTACATTAATACAAAGGTCTTTTAGAATGTACGCTCTTCAAGAGAAAAGTTTTCTAACAGTGAAATTTCACACATCAGGGGGGTAAAATCACTTTTTAGGAAAAGAGAAATTCTGTTCCCTAGAAGAGTATGATAGAGACACTGTGTGTCTCCTGAGCCCAGTTGGCCCTACAAACCTGCTTACGTACACATGCACCTCCCTAGAGACCTTGAAATCCTAACCCCAACAGGCTTCAAAGAAATTGCAATGGTTTAGAAGTGGTGGAAGTGTCCTGAAATCCTTTTATCTGGTAGAAGTTATTCATGCCCCTTCCTTCCATTCTCATAGAGAGATGGAGAGTCTAATGGTTGTGGACAAAAAAAGGGGGCCACATACTAAACCTGACAAGCTCACGGGAGGCCAGCGTGGTGGGCCCTGCAAACTCAGAGACCAAAAGTAATCACATAGGATAGTCTGAACATAAAAATTCCTAACTAAAAGCAGGTTATGTCCTAGGTCTGTATCTTTCTTGACAAAGGTCAATCTTTACCTTAAGTGAGCCTGTCTATTGTCTTTTTGTACCTAAGATAACATACATTTGAAATGTCAGAGTAATCTCTTTCTCCAGACCCCTCAGGGCACACCCAGCATGAGACCACAGAACCCTTCATTGTTATCTTGTTTCCTGAATACCATCTCCAAGTGCTGTAAATGTAAATTATTAACTATCCTGTACCCACCAATGTAAAAGATGTGTCTCTCCATTTTATTTTTTATCCAATCCCAGAGATTTCCCCTCTTCTCTTTCTCCTGCCCACTTAATCTATCACCAATGGATTTCACGTAACCCTCCTTACATCTCGGTGTGTTCCTTTGAGTCTAACATACAGAATAAGCTCCAAAACTGCCATTCTCCAGATCATTTTTGAGATTTTGCTTTTTGTCAACTGTCAGTTTGACTCAAATAAACAAACAAACTAACAAGAAATCTCTACAGGTCTGGACATCTCTCTACAGGTTTAAACATTTTGTACATCCACATGATTAAGTATTTTAGGAGATGCTGTTAGGACTCCAAGTGTCTGGGGCTGAACTCCAACTCTGCAACTTACAGAAGAGGCTCTCTTAACAGATCTCCAGTAAACTAACTCACCAGCTTAACCAATGCACCCAACAATGCCTAGCCGATGTTCACTGCTTCCTGTGCATTCTGGGGAGGGGGGCGCAGGTTGCACATCTGAGCACTTCAGCCTCAACTACTTTTGAATAACAGACCAACTGTAAGGTGTACCACATATATGTATTTAGTGTGGTAGCTAAAACATAAAAAAAAAAAGTTTACATTTTTTTGTGTTTCAGTGTGTACTGTGCTCAAACTATGCTTGGCACATATTAAACATTTGCTAAATGTCATTTCTTGTCTTTATCTTTTGCTACTCAATGCTTCCCACTCTATCACCAAAAAACCCCCTCAAAACCATGTAAAGTACCTAAAACTTCTTGACATTCTCCTCAAAATGTCTTTTTTGGATAAAATTGTGCTTTTGTGTGATTACAGAAAATAGCATATAACTATTAGTAAATACTAATATTGCCGATACCAAGGAGCGGTAACTGGTGACCAGACAGGAGTCTCCAGCACAGGGCTTCTACTGCTACCTCCTTTGACGAGCACATCTGTGCTCAGATCGCACTGAAAAGAAATTTGTCAAGATTATTAAAAGAAGTTACTTCCGTAGAATCAAAGGTTTGGGGGCAAATGTGGTAATGTACATACATCCTTACAGGCCCAGGGATATTTGTAGTTTGAAACAGCGTACCTACCTCAGGCCCAAAGTTATTCCAATTTGCTCCCACATACCACCTTAAACTCCCTACAGTAACTGCTTTGAATTTTTTAGACTTGTTCTTGGAGAGGAGGAAAAAGAATTCTCCCTCTATTTTTTATTGTTCTTGGCTACGACCCCATGGAAAAAAGACAGATTAACAGAAGGAAAAAACAATTTTTAAATATGTACATTTGAGAGACTCACAAAAATAAGCCTCAAATGGCGCCCAGCAGACTGAGGGTTATATAGGGTCTTCGGCTAAAGAAAGGGATGCAGGGCTGGGATTTAGGTGGGATGGGAAGGCAATTCACCAGAAGGTGAGAAGAGGAAATGTTTAGTAAACAAAGGTTGCCCTGACTGGCAGATGAATTGCTCAGATGTAAAAATTATCTCCGGGAGTAGCTTTCTTCCTGATATAAGGCCCCTTTCGAATGTAAATTTCCTTTATAAATGTAGATTTCCCTTACAAAAAGGTAACTTCCACTCTTTTCAGAGCTTCTTCTGTGTCTGCAGTTTCTTAAAAATAATCAGCTCAAAATAATCCTATGCCAAAGAGGTATTTTGGGGTGACACATTCTGCTCCCCTTCCAGTGTTTCACAGCAGTCAAATACGGAATCTGCTCCTCAAAAAATGTTCAGTTAGCTAGCCTAACAATGTTTTAGGACCTAATAATGTTCGATTTCCAATATCACATCGTCAAACTGATGTTCGACCTTACAAAATTAATCAAGTTAGCCCTGCAGAGGGAAGCTAACCACATCAAGGCTCGCTTACCTTCAGCCTCCACAATTCTCACCCCGTGAATTTCTAAATTCTAAGTCTTGCCTCAGGTGCACAGATTGAGCCCACATTCACCAGCCCTAGAGATGAGATGAAGGATAAAAATCAAACCTTTAATTTCCTCAGAGCCTGGGAAGTTCTCTGCCAATCTATCTAAGTAAAAAAAGAAAAACTAAAATATATGCTTTAATACTGTGATTCCAATTCTTCACTATCAGAGCTCTCCTTTCACATTTCTAAGGTTCTTTTCATTCTGTCGTTAGAATGAAATTTAATTTGATTTCTTCGTAAGCAAAATCCCACCCAAACAAAGGAGGAATTGGCTCCCCCCTCGTTTTTTTTTTCAGCCTAGGGCACTGCAGCCAATAGCGATGATCTCCATTCAAGAAAAAAAAAATCTCAATTACACACATACATGCTGAGCAAAAGGATTAATTTGTACAGTATGTTCATTGCTTACTTTTCTCCTGAAATATGTGGTTAATTTTTATGGAGGGTGGTGGAGGAAGGGAAGAACCACATTCAAATGAAACCCAACATCATTCTCCTCTACAGTGTCATTTCAAAAGCCAGATAAAAGCCAAATGAGGAGGCAGGGAAGAGTGTACAACGTAGCTGTTCTGAAAACCACCCTCCATTTCATACTGCAGCCGGGAGGTTACACCCAGGCATCACAATAGCTCCTCTCCTCACAGAAAATTAACTGGTAAGTGCGTGTTTGTTTTTCTCGAACTGAGCACATTTGCAGCTGACCTGAGGAGGATTCCTGCAGACGATTTTTCCCCCGAAACAGTATTTTGACTAACTACCAGCTGGCAAAAAAGAAAAAGGACTCCTGATAGTTTATGAAAAGCTCTATGTGCAGGTTCATATTTTTGGTCCTGTCAAAAGTGTTGAGGGAAGATCGTAACAGGGTTTGCTACAGCTGCTGATTAAATCTAAAACACTGAAAGAACATAAGGGCACAAAGAACTTTCTGTAATTTCCTCAGCTTTTACCTAGGAAATGACTGTTCATAAATGTGGATTTTAAGTAGTATGACTCAGAAATAATCAAGCATCATTTGTGGAAAGCCCACTGTAGAGAAATCTAATAGGAGAAAATGGTACTCTGAGATGAAAATTGATTTTGCCCTCCTTAGATTACAAAGTAGGAAAAAAAAGTTCTAAATTGAGTTGTAATATGGTTTGGTTGGGTTGTTTCCCCCCCACCCTCTCTTTTTAAGATGAATAGCTTGTGGTTCTTCAAAACAAACATTTCTTTGTTGTTGCTATTTGAAATCTCCTAATCAATTGCCTGTTAAAATAGTTGGTCCTGGGCCCTCCTAATGAAGGACAAATGGTTAAATGCAGGAAAGTTGCTGGGGGAAAGGTTCAGCTAACTCGATTGTTCCTTTGGTTGTCGGATAACTGTGAGCACCAATTGCTTTTTGTCTAATAGTTTATCATTTCCTCCAAATGAAAGCTAATGAAAACCAAATGAAGCTTTGATAATAGAACTTTCATCCGCAATTATTCTCTTAAATTGGCCCTCTTCACTTAAATCTAACTCATTCACCCAAACTTTCACAAACTTGTTGCTAAATTAATCCACTATTATTTTTGTTTTGTTTAAAAAAAGAAGAAGAAGAAGAAAGAAAGAGAAAGAAAAGGCCAAGGGATCTTTCTCTGGGCTTCAAATTACCTAGTTCAAGTAATTCCTCTTATTAAATAATTCTCATCATGTTTACACATCTTCCAGACACTAAATGGTTTTAAAGTTTTTTTTCATGGCCTTTACAATGTTATCTGAGACTTAAGTTATTTGGTTTATAAAAAAATTTTCTTGTTACTTTAATACGAATTGCTATCTCCCTGAGATAGATATTTAACACAATATTCCCTTTTCAAAGTCCACAATACTTAGAGGTAACTTATGGAAGTAATTTTAAAAGGAGAAAAGCTTTATGTTCTAAGTTTTTTTTCCCTAAATTATTTATAACTTTAAAAAATTAGAAGCAATCTAAATATCCAACGGTAGGAGGCTATGTAAGAAATTTATGTATCATCTCAATGAACTGTTTTGAAGTCATTAGGAAATCATAATTTGGAAGGTTATGTAGCCTCATGGATGGGTGCTTATATTATATTAATGATTATAAATATATAAAGAGTAAATGCAATTGAAAACATTTAAGAAACTATGCAAAATTGGAAATAGTTGTGTTGAGCTGGTATGCTAATGGTTAGCTGATTGTGTGTCGGGAAGGAAAAACTTTTCCTCTAACCTCTTAAGTGCAGTTCTTGAGGGCCTGTGAATTAAACTGACAAAAGGCAGATTAGTAAGAGAAAACACAACAATTTAATTACATGTTTTTATTAATGTACAGAGGGGAGTAAACAGAGAAATGTGACTCAAAAGGGTGGTTAGAATTTGGGGCTTATAAATTATCTTAATGGCATAAGGGAAGGGATAACAGGCACTTACAAGAAAGCAAGTGACTTCTTCAGAAGGAAAGGGGAGGAGGAGAAAGGGAATTTATGGGAAAACAAATGAGCTTTTGTAAGATAAATGGGCTCTTAGGAGAACAGATGGGCAATATTATAGTTGTTGTGACATGTCTGTTTAGGTGTGGTATGTGTTAGCTCTGGTGATAAGGGCTAGTCTTCCCTGGTTGCTCCTGGGGATTTATGACAATTGAATTCCTTTAGGACCTCAACTGCCTTCTGCTCAAAAAAATTTTATGCCACAGTGGCAGATGCTGGACTCCTTTGCCGATACATCTTCTTTTTTTCTTCTTCTTCAAAATTATCTAATAAGCAATTACTTTTATAATTTAAAAACTTTTTAATATTGAAAATATTTATTTTTTTCTTCAGGTCCCAATTTTCAGGTATACCACAAAAGATTAAAACTCTTCAGTCTGGTAGGGACTCCAGTTCTACTTCACCTGGTCTCTCTGGTGACATTAACTTTAGTGAAGATTTCCACCTCATAAAACTTTTAATGGAAGTTTTACTACAACAATAAAAGACAACAACAAAAACTGATAGTATTAAATTTTAAAAGATAAAAAAAAAAAGCATAACTAGTTAAACGGAGATTCCTAACAGCATTCTTTTAAATTGGACAGTTTCTAAATATGTCTCAAATCTATGGTTGCACAATATCTTTACACTCGTTATTTTGATTTTGCTTGTCTCCCAAGAACTCCAATCCCAACTTCACCTCTAACTTGTTTGATGGTTTGAGGCAGAACAAATTTTCTAGGCCTCAGTTTCCTTTCCTCTAAAAGCAATCTGATAGGTTAGGTTCCTTTCAGCTCTCCAATTCCGCACCCCACTCCCAACACACACACACACACCTTTTTAACTGCTGCTTATTAAGTAGTCATTGTTCAGTGTGATATATGTAATGGTTACCTAATACATACAGTGGGTACCTAAGAAATACTTGGTGAGAAACACTTTGATTTAGACTATTATGTGCCACATTCAGTCAAGCAAGTATTGACTGAACTCTCAATTAGTGTGGTGAAAGAAGACACAAGGATTTTAATGGAAGGTTCTTGCCCTAAATAAGCTAAGAGTTGTGCTGTCTGGAGACAGAATTAAGTTATTAAACTAAAAAAGTTTTAAAAGTGTGTAATGCCTATAGAATATGGAGTTCAGAAAAGGGAGGCATGGATGTCGATAGGAGTATGCAAGTGAATAGTTAAAGGAGAAGGTGAGACAGTGAGAGGGCTGGGTAGTACTGTCCCATCATAAGTCAAAGTGAGATAAAAAGACCTGCACCTGACTGAGCAACTGTTGGGATGTACCTTTAAGAAGTCCTTTTTGGCCTGAGGAGCTTTGTGGAAGAACTTGCTAGGAGGGAGGAGCATTTCCCATCCCAGAGGAGATGGGAAGCATCATGCAAGTGAAAATGCGAAGCATTGTTTCCACTAAAACATCAGGACACAAACAACCTTAGTTGGGTGTCCTATAACAACAACAGCAACAAAAATCATAACAGAGGAGAATTCTACAGCCCACTACCCTCCTTTCATCCCAAAGCTCTACCCAGCTTTGACAGGGCAGGTAGCCCAGTGCTCTGGCAGTACACCTGACAGAGTCTTGGCACCAAAGAGGAACAGACTTGTATACAAACATGTAATTCACCTCCTGGAGGCCCAGGAAATAGTTTTTAGTGAACTCTTCTCAAGTGTGATATATTTATTTATCAGGCAAATTCAGTGGGTACTGAATCTACCAATGGAGATACTCCATTGAAATCTGAATTAAAACCCCAAATACTCCCCCCTTTGTGCCCACTGTCAACTGGGAAAAATTTCAGGTTACTATAGAAATATATTTATATAGCATTTTATGTTTGTCATTGTGCTATTTTTGACAACACTGCTGACTACTCTCTTCTAGGGAAGCCACGTCTAACTCAATTCTTCAATGAAGGTTCCCACTTAAGCCCTGAAAACCTATAATACTAGTGTTGCTGATTACACACAGTGTTTCAGAATTTCACCAATCCAGGTAATCAAGCTGCACTCAAAGCCAGGCTAACGCACCTAGAACTGAGGGATTCCCAAGTGGACTTTGAGTGTAGCATTTATTTATTTATTTATTTATTTATTTATTTATTTATTTATTTATTTTTATGTCTACAGCACCTGGTCTTCCTAGGTGGTCTCCCATCCAAGTACTAAACAGGTCCGACCCTTCTTAGCTTCCAAGATCAGACAGTATCAGGCTTGTTCTGGGTGGCATGGCAGTAGACTTGAGTGTAGCTTTTAAATTGAAAACTTGAGTAGGGAAACAATTTAGGTCCATTAGTGGGTTAGGTGGACATTCTTACAGCACCAAAAACAGGAAGCCTTTTTAGGATCACCTGTAAAAAAACAATTCCTAGATGACAAAGTAAGGTGAAGCCAAGAAAGTAATTAATTTCATAACATTTATCCCATAAAGAATTCAACGAAGAGAAGTCACAGTCTTATCTCAGGAATCATGCAGAAGCAAAGGAGAGCTCACGTGTGCTTAAAATAGCTTCCAGGTCTACTTCCTGAAGTTCTAATTTTGCGTTTCTTTTTGTTTCTATATTTTGTCAAACTCCCCCCTGGAAAAAAAAAGTTATTAAAGATCTGTCCGTGGTTACCAGTCAATTATCTTGTACAATAACTGAATCTGTTGGGTTTATTTAATTCCTCCCTTGCAAATGCTTTATATAATTAAATATAATAGACTTCATATTCAACAAAAAGTGATTATTATAGATACATGTAGTACAATCATGACAAAAGTATTTGAGGAATACTAGGGGGTACATTGGGGCTTGAGATAAAGGCAGAGTCGATATTAAAAAGGAAGGACTTCATACAGAAGGACTTTGAAAGGATGTGTGCAGCCTGACAGCTTGGAAAAGACAGAATCCAAGCCAATTCTAATAAATACGTGTGGGGTCAAGTTTTCATTAGAACCCAGTTATTCCTACCTGGTATGAAAAGTAAATTTGTATATAAAGTTAGATTTTGGAACCAGAGAAAATGATTATAGATATCCTTAATTGTTCATAAAACTTTCTATTTGAGTAGGAAAAATCTGGTGGTGGAGTATTCCTCTTCATTATATAAATAAAGTCAATATAGGTTATTTTTTTTTACTAGATTGTATCGTATAAATAGACTTGACTATTTTTGACCTAACAAAATGGCAATTTCTTATGCTTTAACATAAAAAATATTGATTACTAATTTAATAAAAAATAGTTGTATATTTATATATAAATATTTGTTTTGTTATATAAATATTTGTTTGATTTGGGTATTTTGTGTATACACATTACATAGAAAACTATATTTAACATGGAAATTGTATTAAACATACCAGATTTGATGACTGAGAAAGCACTTTCTCCTTCATTCACTAAACTTTTATTGAATATCTATTATGTTTCCTGCGCTCTGTACTTGAGATATAAGAATAAGTAAAACATAGTCCTTGCTCTTGAGGCTCTCACAGTTTAGTAAGGAAGATAAATACATTAACAGATAAGTATTACAGAGAGTTTGTGTACAAGGGTTAAGAAGGAAATCTGAAATCAGACAGACTCAGAAGTCTTGTCTGGGTTTCACCACTTTTGTTAATTGCCCAATGGCTCTTAGCCTCTTGGACATTATAATAGAATAATAATAGTACCTCACAGGATTGTTGTGAGAATTAAATGTGAAAATGCATATAAAATTACTTAGCCACTTAACAAGTTCTCAGGAAATGTTAGGTATTATAATGTGTTAAATGATATATAATTAGGTGTGCTTGGTATTTGCTTCATTTTGAGTATAGTTAGATGAATTGGTTTTATTTATAAGCAATACAGAATTAGACACCACATGGTTTATTTATAGGGAATTCGTTTGCTCTTAATAATTGGAGGAAATGCTCCATCATCCTTCCATGGAAGCGGGACCTGTTGTCAATCAAAAGTCCTGTTCTAATTAAATGGATGAACAGATTTAACACCTCTCAGGAGTGAGGCTAGCTTTCCTAGGTAATCAACATTCTTTTAACACCTTTAATAGAAAGAGGTTCTGAACACAGGAATGAATGGATTTTATGATAATTAAGAACGTATGTTCCCTTCTCAAACTCACCTTTGCCTTCTCAGACAAAAATAAAATATTAGTTATTGTTGAGATGCCCATGATCATAAATGACTTTTATCAAAACCCACTGAATAGTCTTAACACCAGTTAATAAATATTATTGAGGTTCACTCTTTGCCAGACACTATGGTAGGCTCTGGGGAGTATAAAAATAAGCCAAATTATAGCCTTGTAGAAAATAGACATTTATCAAATAAGCATTCAAGTATATAACTAAAAATGGTAAAAGTGTAAAGTGAGGATCCTGATGTAAAGTGGGATAGGCTTATGGATAGGGTATATATAAATGGGCTGGGCTCATTTAGGAAAGTATCTAAAAATATCGCTTACCCTTTAGAATTGGAGATTTTCTCCTTAATTCCAAAACCACTAGGAAATTCAGGAAATTAAAGCTTAGTTGAATGAACTGTTGGGTCACCTAATGGAAAATATCAACTTGATATAAATTATTTATTCCGTTGCCCAGGTGCTACAGAATATTAGATAACATTAAACGTGACTTTTCTGTTCGTCATTCTGCCCCATATGGGCTTTCATTTAATTAAATGAAACCTTTTCATTTCAAAATGAACCTGTTCACCTTTAGAAACATTTTATCATAATCAACACACATAAAAATGTATACTTAGTTATAGTTCTCTATATGCACTGACCAAGCAGGCAGGAAAAATGTAGAAGATAGTAAAATGACTAAGCTATTTCTCCCTTGTCTGGGAGGCATGCCTCTGGAACAATATTTCACGTATAACATGCCATTTCTCCATCATTTGCCTTTTGTTTTTTGAGAAATTGATTTGGAAAGAATTTCAGCACAGACTTGAAATTGCTTGTCTAATAGGAGGGATTATATTACCATAAACACTCTATAAAAGTGGTATTTTCAGATCTCAAAAATGTATTATGTCTCCTAGAACACAGGGAGGGAAAAGAATGATTGCAGAAGATGTCTCTCCATTTTAACTTTTTGTTGTAATATTTCTAAGAACTCATTTATTTCAACTTTAAATAAAAGCTTTAAAAAATCAGAACACTTTTCTAGCCATGGCAAATGGAACCTGATTGAATCTCCTGGCTGCCTTTCAGTAATTTCCTAAAGAATAACCACTTTTAAAATTTCTACGTTTTTCTCTAGCAATCTGTAAATAACTTATTCATCAAATTTAAGAGAATGTCCCAACAGAAATTCTTTGGAAGAGCTGGTGTTTTTCTTGCTGAGGCAGATAATTGATGTGTTCTCTGGCCTGCTGGATTATAGCAAGTCAGTGAGATTATAGCAAGAAGCTCAGCTATGTTGTACCGATCTTCCTCACAAGATATGAATTGATATGAATCATCTGATGCAAAATAAACTCCTTTAGTAGAACGTTATCACGGGACCAGAATGTCCTACTTTTGGAAAGGAAAGAACGAGCACAATGCAGCTTTACTGTAACAGCAAGAAACCACCATTTTATTGCTTACAGTGGTAACTTTCAGCTGCTCTTTTCTCTTAGGATGAAACATAAATTCAAAATATTATCTAAACTAATTACAAATAATATCAAGCGAGCTCTCTGATTGGAGCCCTTGATCATTAAATTAGCTGGAAAACCAAGAACTTGTGACCTTTAATAGTCATATGTTATATGAATTATTTCGTAATATACCCTAATAAAAGGACTTAATAAGGCAATGTAATATCACTATCTCACACTTCCTCAGATCTTACAATGAGCCAGGCACCGTCAGTGGTTTACTGATGGGTTTTCTCCTTAGATCATAGATGAAGAAAATGGAATTGATTGTAATCAAAAAATAATATGGTATGCTTGACCACTGTCTTTTTCTTTTCTTTTTTTTTTTTTTAGCGGGGGGAGATCAATATTATTTGAGCTTCTCATGGTGGTTAGAGCCACTCTGTCTTCAAGAAGAATCTTAGTATAGGAAGTGTGACCAATGTCTGATTCAGCATTGTAGCAGAATAAAAAATTATCTTTTCTTCTCCCCCTTCTAAATTCTCAGCTGGAGCCCCTGTAGCAAAAGGCAGATTAACAAATTAATCCTAACTTTTATTTACTTACATTAACTATAAATAATTAAATATAAGTTAAATAAAATACATGTATTTATATATAGTTTATGTTAATTTTTATTTAAAAGAGAAAAGCATACAAATTTAATACAAGTGTTACATGACATGGAAGCCTTCATAAAGAAGGCTTCATAATGAAGACCTGAAAAAACAGTTAAACTTGAGAATTATTATACTAGGTTCAATGTAAAGTGGAAAGTCATAGAAAAATGTAATGAGACAAAAGAGATATGAGCTCAGAGTAATAAACCTGGGTAAACACAACAAGTCCTGTTTTTTCAGATTCTTCTCTGCATCCATCCCTCCGGCTTCAGAGATAAGGATGCTCATTTTCTCTGGGTACAGGGAAAATGTCGGCCTTATGACCTGCTTCAGAGGAGGGTCACAAAAGCCCTCCTGTATCTGCTGTTTCTCAGATTCCTTTAGTTTAAAATATTTAGTATGCCAAAGTGCTATATTTTGGGGTAGCATGCCCTGAACCCTGTCAGTATCTATGTTGCATTGAGGAGGAAGATGGGAAGTAGTAACTACAAATGAGAAAATAGGAAATAGAAGAACACCACAGATAGAGGGAAAATAAGAAATAGAGAAGGAGATTATAATAGCAATAGATGGCTGTCAGACACTGAGCTTCACTAATTGCCTCATTTCATCTTCACGGCTGAAGTAGATAAAAAAGTAGATACTATTATCCCTATTTTAAAGACAGAGAAATTGAGGCTTGCAGCTTTGACTAATTTCCCAAGTCCACACAGGTGAAAAATGGCACTACAATTAGTTCTCAACTGCCATAAAATAGTGCCCAGAAATGCTTGATTGTTTCTGAATTACGTAGAAGCACTTGATGAGGAGGGACTGCTGGGAAAGAAGGAGGTTTAAGGACTGAAGAGACCAGGGTGACAGAAGAGAACAGACAGACAGGAAAGAGGAATGTAGAAATAAAACTCTGCTCCACATAAACACCCTAGAAATATTTAGATATCCCAGGAGAGAGTTGAGGCAAGGACAGATTAGATATAACTGGAATTTCTTTGTGGTTGCTGTGACTTCTCTTCATCCCACTTTAGTGAGGCACATAGAATCTTCAGGCCAAGGAAGGCATTCTGTGTTCTCAAACTGCCACGTTGATCAGGCAAAGTGTCACATCCAACCAATTCTGTTGTAGTTTGGGCATGGCTGGAACAATGGCTTAGATCTCTTTCTCTACTTGAGGTATTAAAGTGGCCTCAGTTTAACTGCAAAAGGAGAGAGAGGAAAAAAAGAAAGTGCACACATTTGAATACTGTGTTAAATGTTCTATCTGTGCAAAACAATTACATTCTTCTTGTTTATTGGTCCTTCATTTCCAACAGCCATATTAAGGACCTGGCTTCTAACACACAGTTTTTAAAGATAACAGAGAGGGATGAAGGGAAGAGATTCTGGGATCCTTAAAAGAAGAATTTCCTTTGGCAATATCAAATGGGGTGATATGAGAATTCTTTTCCCTTGAGCCCTCCCCTGTTTGCCTGATATTGCACTTAAACACCCCTTCTTCCCCCATTTCCTCCTCCCCTTCCTCTAAGTGAGTGCTTCCCCAGCCTGATGTTCGGTTCCATCACGATCCTAGGAGTGGAAGGTAAACTTAGATTTTGGAGATTGAGTGTACCAGAACAAAATTTCATATACATTTTTTAACCTTACTGCATCCCCACCATTCTATCCCTACTCTCAGTTCTCCTCCCAAAGTCAGACCAACACTTTTGACTGAAGCCTTACTAAAAGATAATTTTTTAATATATCAGGGTCATAGATACAGAGTACAGATTGGTGGCTGCCAGAAGAAGGGAGTGGAGAATGGATGAAATAGTGAAGGGGTCCAAAGTTACAGACTTCCAGTTATAAAATAAATAAGTCACAAGGATGTCATGTACAGCATGGTGACTATAGTCAATAATACTGTCATGTATATTTGACAGTTGTTAAGAGAGTAAATCTTAAAAGTCTTCATCACAAGAAGAAAATGTTTCTGTACGGTGATGGATGTTAACTAGACTTATTGTGGTGATCAATTCTCTATACAAATATTGAATCATTATATTGTATACCCGAAACTAATATGTTATATGTCAATTATATCTCAATTTAAGAAAGAAATTTTTAAAAACTTTAAAAAAATAAAAAGAATTTTTTAGACAGGCAAATTATGACTCACATACAAATATAAAATTAACATCTTTCAAAGGTTTTATTTAACTTGTTAATTATGAGAGAATCAGTAAAATATTGCATGGGTTAAAAGAAGAATTCAAGGTATCACATATATGTAGTCCATCAGAAATGTTAAATGAATATTCAACAGTTGCAAAACTAGCCAATACACACAGGGCAATAATCAATGGCATTTCTCCAGACACGATTTATTTATATTTCAATGGACAAGGATCACTTGCAGAGATATAAATTGTCTACAACTTATACAATTGTAAATTACCTCAAAGACAATGACAGGCAGAGAGAACCTGAAAAAACAGACCAGGTAGGATTTTCAGGAATCTTTTTGCCCATTTCAAAGTCTTTCATAGTTTTCTTGACAGCCCCTAAATATACATTATGTTATCCTTCTTCATATGTAATTCAATATAAAAAATGCTAAGCCAACACTCATAAATTTCATAATTAAAGTAAAATAGCTTCTTTCCAGAATTTATTACAAAATTATAGATAAATCCTTTGAAATGAAACCTGTTTAATGTTTTACTGCTTCTGCTTTGCTGTGCTTAGTCTGCCCTTTGAGTAACACTCTCTCCCATTAACTGGGCTCTTGACCACACTGGTGACATCTGTAGTAAAGTTTTCTTACAAACCTTGGAATAGGTCAACAGTTGATTATTTCTTAATAAAATAATTTGAGACAAACATTATATAGTACTCTCATGGTAAATGGGTAAAAGTTCTGAAATAAAACCCAACCATTAATCATATTCCTCAGGATGCCTGCATATCATAAATCATGTCTTACAGTGTACTTTTATAATAAGACCAATACTGATTTTAGTCCTAATATTACACTACAGTGTATAAAGAGGTTGGGGAGTGTGGTCCTTTTTAAGCAGTATAAGACATCACTTTGAAACTACTTAGGATTGTTGCTGGGTATGTTAGTTAAAAAGATAATTTTTATTATTCAATGCAAAATAACTAATTACAAATTTAAAAATATATTTTAAATAAGGCAAGCAGCTTTCTAAATTTGAAAATGAGAAAGTGAGGGCTGGATAAGAGGATGAAAATGAAAAATTGGAGGTTTTGAAGCATAAAGAGAAAAACTGAAGGCTTTTAGTTATACTTTGTTCGACTTTCTTTGATTCTGAGTTAGAAGGAGAAATAGTGAGTACAGTAAAGTAGAATGTAAAGAGTGTTCTGAAATAACAGCTGCCTGTGTCTCAGGATGACACTCGGCTTTAGGAGTAAGTCCAGTTAGCCACCAGCACCATTAGCAAGCCCCAGTGGTTTGCCGGAGGTCATGATCGTGGGAAGTCTGTTGTTTTGTGGTTAACACAAACATCCAAATAGGACAAAGCTGATGCACTCTATTTCCACATCTATTTAGGTTCCTCTTGGTTTTCGCTTCAGTTCTGATTTCTGCATTCTGACTCCTCCTCACTGATCCATCTCCTGCAGTTTTACTCGCCTGTGGTTTCATTGAGTGAGTATTGACATTTGGCTAATAAGTAAGCTATATTTTCTGACATGTGGCTTCATATAGGCTTCGGACCTCTTTCCTTCAAGTGTGGTGGAGCATCAGTTCTCCTGGTTTCAAGTAAGATCGATCCCATGTGGTGAGTCCTCCCCTCCTAGGTCCCCACCTGCAGTTTCACTTCTTTCCTCAAGGTCGCTCTATACCTGAGTGCCCTGACAGGCTTGCATTCAAAAAGCTCTCTGCCGCTCCCTCCAGGAACCCAGTGGTACTACCTCCATTACTTCCTAGCTCAGGTTCATCCATGTTAACCATTTGATTGCCAAACTCTGGAATTAACATTCTCCCAATTTGTAATAAGAATTGCAAAGCAAGCAAAAAATAAAACCACATTTAATTTTGACTATAATGTAGGAGTTGATGTGTAGTAGGTAAAATTATTAGCCAAGATCACATTTATTTTAGACCTTTCTCATTCTTTTAACAGATATTTTATATATTATTGAGCTAGGAATTGTTTTAGGAATTGTCCCAGCAACTTAGGGTATAGTAGAGAATAAAGAAAGATAGTTTAGGTACTTAGAGTTTCCATTTAATGGGGTCTCTTAGAGTGAAGGGGAAAACTTTAGGAGTCTAATTGATATGCTAATCTATGTTTTCTCAGTTAATCACAGATAGAGTAACCATTAAACTTGGGGCAGAAACCTGAAAATAAAGGCATACTGCTCCAAAAGTTTTGCAAACCGTAAAGAGTTAAGTAATGCCAAACATTCTGGCCCTTATTTTTTCCCCCTTTTTTTATAATGAAAAATTTCAAACATTCAGAGTTGAAAGAATAGTACAAAGAACAACCATATACCTAGATCAGTTTTTAATTTAACATTTTGCTATATCTGGTTGATCTGTAGTTATATATATATATATCTACACACACACACACACACACACATTTCTTATTTAAAAATAATTTCAAGCTTATGGAAAAGTTGCAAGAAAAATACAAAAAATGCTCATATATTCCCTTTGCTTAGCTTCACCAACTGATAAAATTTTGTCCCATTTGCTTTTATATTCTCTATGTATATGTATGTAGTTTTTCTGAACCATTTAAGAATGGTTGCATATATTATGTCCCTTTACCTATATATTTCAGCATCTATTTTCTAAGAATAAGGACTTTTTCTTACATAACCACTGTATACTTGTCAATTACAGGAAATTTACAATTGATTTAATATTTGTATCTAATCTACAATCCATATTTCAATTTTGTCAACTGATCTAATAATGCTCTTTTGGGCATTTAATTTGTCTCCAGTACAGGATGCAGCACAACATCATATGTTACATTTAGTTGTCATGTCTCTTTAGTTTCTTTTAATCTGGAACATTTCCACAACCTTACTTTGTCTTTGATGACATTGGCATTTTTAAAGAAAATAAAACAGTAAAAGAAAAAAAAGTTCCTCATTTGGAGGTTATCTAATGTTCATCTGTGTCATAGGTTGAGTTATTCTAGAAGACTCTGGGGCAGAGTTAATTATCAGATGTTTATTGGATTTTGCCCTTAGAATCCTTACCTGTGTGTGGAAGGTGGATGGGTAGGAGACAACTGGGCAGAGGCAGAAATAGAGCTGCAAGGCAGTACTGACAGCAATAGCCAACTCTAGGTGGATCTCTGGAGCTCTAATAGAGTATCAGAATTGTCTATCATTGGGCCAAAATGTCCACATCTTTTCACTTCCATTTCAATAATCGTTAAAGAGCATGACCTTGGGCAAGGAGCTCTTTGTAGAGTCACAGGCCTGATGTCTTGAAGAACTTTCCTACTTTTCAGAGTGTTTTTCAAATTTGAAAGTCAGTCATAAGACTTAATGTCACAAGAAGCGAGAAAAATACCATTATTTTTTCTTAGATGATTTTAAGTATTTAATGAAGATAAAACAGTTTTGAAGAATGTATTCTATGTTTGCTAGAGTAGTAATTGAAGAACTGTTGTTATATTAATTATTAATTAAATAGAGTTATTAAAGAAGTAAGGACATAAAATGATTTGTTATGGCAATTTTATTACACATTTATAAAATTGAGTTAACTCAATATTTGTGTGTGTGTGTGTGTGTGTGTGTGTGTGTGTGTACATTGCCAAGTTCTACTTAACCCTCACATCTTCTCTAATGGAATGAAACAAAATTAAAAGCTGCTTAGTGTTTTGGGGTTTGTTTTTTTTTTTTTTGTAATTTGCTAGTAAGAACAGGAAATGAAAGAATCATGTTATCTTAACCCATCATATGATATTTTATTATAATCATATTATATTGTTACTAAACCTTCTGTAGTTCTTTAAATGCAGCACTCTCATTATAAGCTGTTTTAATCCTCTTAAAATATTATGACTCATTCATTATAACAAATTAAGAAAGAAAGACATGAATCTTTCTGGATTATTTCCAAATAGGCTTCTCTAACTAATGTCCTTCAATTGAGCTAGTTATGAATTTTCTGATAAAAAATAATTATATCTCTGCTAAATATTAGTCAAAATACTTCCTTTTTTTCTTATTTTCGAAAATGTCTGGTGTATGGTATGCAAGATTTACTTATTGTGTTTGTTAATAACTAATATTTGAGAACATTTACAATATTAATAGATTTAATCTAAGAGTAGTTTAACTTATATTTTTAAAATATTTCAATAATAAGAGATAATTACTAAGGTTAATAAGAAAGATAAATATGGTCAAAATTATGTCAAAACTTATAATAAATGTTTGACGTTAGTCTCTATATAAATCAATTTTTGGTGTAAACTTCTTTGGCTGCAAGAAAGAACCCTTGGTTTATTTCACTGATAGGAATATCTCTTAATGCTGGGATGGCCTCTTCTTCGTGTTTCTTCTGCTGTTGATTTTTAGCAGTTATTTGTGATTGCACGAATGGAGTTGAGTGGAGAGGTACTCATCATGTTTATTCCAAATAAGAGTACATAACTGATTACTATTACCAAAATACTTTCAAAATTTGTCAGTGGCTACCACCTTGACAACTGGCAAGTCTATCTTTCTCCTTGATTTATTTTCTATCCTCCTTTCTCCTTCGTTTTTTTCTTTTATGGAAAGAATTTACCATTAAAACTATATTATAGTATCCATTTTCTACCCAAACTAATATATATCCCACAAAAAATGAAATGAGGAATCTTCATTATAAAAAAATTATACAATTTTATATGGGATAAATATAAAACTAAAGATTTGAAGTTATGAGTAGGAATAAGATATTAGAGAACATGAAAATTTTGCCTATTTCAAGCCTGTCTATTTTGATGCAGCATCAGTCTTTGAATACCCTTTATGTTTAAGTCTATGTGCTGGACCCTTTGATGAGCCACAAATTTAATTGATTTATTGATCCATTCGTTTATTTAGTAATTTATTCCCTTTTATAGTCTCTAAAGCAAGTTCAGGAAGAAGGAGGTGGTGGAAGAATGTACTTTTTTTCCAATAGAAGTTTAACGATGAGATGGGTTATATATCTCTTCTTAGATTTTGTAAGCCAAGTGGTTCCCAGATGCACAAAGTATGCCTATTCAGACTCCCTACTGAGGTGGATTAAGTGAAAATAGCAAAGTAAGGACCTCAGAAAATTCTTTTCTTCACTGGGAGGAATTACTGAAAGGCTAGCAACAATCTAGAGAGTGTTTATGTAAGAAAAAGAAAAAGAAAGAAAGAGTTTAATCTCAGTAAGTGTAGTTTTGTGGTGTTTTTCACTTACCTTATTCCATTCTGGACTTTCCTGTTTTGCGATTTCCTCAAAAACTAATAGTGTGGTCTATGGCCATGCCACCCTGAACATGCCTGATCTTGTCTGATCTCGGAAGCTAAGCAGTGTCGTGGGATCTGGTTAGTACTTGGATGGGAGACCACCTAGGAATACCAGGTGCGTTTAAAAAACAAAAAAAAAAAAAACAAAAAACTAATAGTGTGCATTCTAGGCAAAATCCAGCAGCCTGACAGCCACTGGAAGGAATGGAAAGGGGCAGGAACTCCTTCAAAGTTTCATTCCCAGAGAATTATCATATGACTTGTCTGGTGGCTCCTTGGAAAACCTCACTTGCAAGACTGTATGTTTGATCTCAGAGCTCACCTAGTGTGAAAGCTTTTAACCCATAAGCGTGTGTCACAAATAATTACAGGCAGTTATTTAAGTTTGCATCTGCCTGAGGTGATGGATATCAGTCGGAGGAAGGCATTAGACTAACTAAAAGTGTAAAAAGAAAAACTGGAGAATGAGACATACAGAGAGGCTTTGAAAAGCTCTGATGTATACCTAGGAATCAAGTAGGGCACATGCACATCCAGGGCTGTGCTCATGCCCAGAGCTCTGTGCATTGGCAAGACCTGAGAAATGTGCCATCATCTGACACAGCTGTGCACTACAATGGAAGCTCTATCGGTTCTTTTCACTGCTATTCACCACTATTTCTCCAGGGCTTGGACCACATAGTAGATGCTCAACAAATACTTATTAAATGAATAAATGCCAATTTTTAAAAAAACTATAAGCTTTAGAAAGTTTTGCCTTGCTTTGAGCTAACATGTCTCTTTCTTTCATATTGTTAGTTTTACTTTCTGACCAGGATAAAACAGTTTCCTCCTTTGTATGCCTTTGAAGCAGTTGAAAAAAGTTACCCTGCCCTTTCTTTTCCAGGATAAATAGCTTCCACCAACTCATTCAATGCTCGTCACATGATGTACTTTTCAGCTTTCTCCCCATCCTGTTCCTTTTTTTCTGGACATACTCCAGTTTATCATTGTTCTTCTTAAATTATAATTCTCAGAAAAGAATACAATACCCCCAGGTGCAGTCTGACCAGGTCAAGTAGAGGTGGACAAATACTTCCCCACTTTTATTAAAAAGCCAAAGGGCAAATTCACCTTTTTTTTTTTTTTTAAAGCTGTCACATTCCTCTTTCTTGACTCACAGTGAGCTCATGGTCAAGAAGAAAGCTGGAATTTGGGCAGAAATTTAGCACGTCTAAATGTCAGAGCAGGTCACCAAAGAACACTCATCTCAATTCCTTTGGTGATTGGTGCACATCCCATGGAAATGCAGCCCTAGGTAGTTGATTGGGTCTCCTCCTGGGTGCATCACGTGACTACCTTCTCAGAGATGACGTAAAGGCATGGGATATGCCATTTGTCCAGACTGTGTATCTCTTTAAATGTAGGCTTACCAAATCCATTTTAGCAAAATAATTCAGAGCCTATAACTGTTGCTTATGCACATTATCAGCTAGGAAAACCTGTTGGAGAAGATGATTTGTTTTGTACTATAACTGGCATAAAGTTCGATGCAAGTGTTGCTTAACAAGTGAATTCTGAAGTTAAAGGAGACAGGTTTTTTAAATTTCTAAAGAACACTCTGGACACTGCCTTTTAGTCTCATTTTCCAGGTCAGTATGGTAGAATTAGATTTTTTTAAAAGTAATAGAATGGTCATTGTGAATTTTTCTTTTCAGTACCTTCAAGCTAAAGTGTTTTCATCATGGGATATGTATGGTCACTATTAATATTACTATTCTTAGCTGGTTTTAAGGATGAGCTTTGACTTACGAAGCATTTTTGCTTTTAATAACTAGTCACATTAGTTATTAAACATAGTTTCAGGGAATCAGACATTAGGTTGAAATGGTTTGTCTGACTTTGCCTTGTTAGAGAAAATCTGTGATGAGCAGAAAAGATATAGGAACCTGCTTTAAAAGTAGAATTTTTAAAAAGAAATTTTATTGTATCAAGTGGCTTGTTACCGAGTTCCTTCAAAGTTCCTTACCAGGAAGTAAACTACTTGAATTATTTTTTAACGAAGGTATATTATATTACTTACATAGGTGCCAAGATATTTTCTGACTACTTTCTTGGACTTTAGTACCTGGAGAAGCACTTGGCTTTGAGTTATTTAAAATACTAAGTTGACAGGGATGGTGAAAATACATGCCTACCATTTTTTTTCTCATGAACCATCATTCTTAATGACCTTTACAAGGTCATTTATTTTCCTTAAGTTTCTGAGACAAAGTAAGTAATATCAAATATGAAAAAAAATATATATTAAATAATTTTTGTACTGTATACTTACTGTGTTCAGATCCAATTTGCATAGAGGTCTCAGAAGTTGTTCTTCCCTCAAACTTCTACCACTGGTCAGAGAGTAAGTACGTGAGAAAGATGGTATATAAAATGAGCTAAGAATAAAGAAAAAAGCTCTTAAAATAGAGTCATCTGTTTTGGTTCCCTCCCTCCCTCCCTTCCTTCCTTCCTTCCTTCCTCCCTTTCTTTGTTAGTCAGAGAAAGAAGTGGGAAAAATAAAAAAGTTTTTGAGCTATATGCACAAATGCTCTCTCCCCCTATTGTCTCCTTATGCAGACTTAAGTATGAAGAACTGGTTAAGAAGTGGAGATTGTTTCCTTTGCAGTTGTTCAGCTGTTTTAGGCACTGCTACATGTTTATAACCTTTTCTCACAGATGTTACATTTTATGAAATGTGACTCATTAGGGTGGTACTAGTATCTTTAGATGGGAAGAAATCCCTAAGGGCTGAATGATTACATAAGTCTAGTTCGCTCATAACCTGAAATATTTGAATAGACTATTTCCTGGGGGGGAAAAGGCAGTAAGACTGTCATACTTAAATGAATCAGGAAGAACAATGATTTCAAATTCATTCTTTTCTCTGGGAGGAATGAGGGAGGGACAGTATTCTTATTTGGGTAGGTTTTGTTTTCGTTTGCAGAATGTTTTTAATTTGCGTAGGCTTTTTATTTTGGACCTTGGTCCATATATTTGTTTCAATGTGAAAAAAACAAAACTTACTAGAAGACATTTTTTGAATGCCTATTCTGTGCAAAGCACTTGATGTTGGTGCTGCTTGGAGGCATGGAGAGTAATAAAGGGGCTAGAATACGTTGTCCTGTTATCTTTGAGCTTCTCGTAAATGTTTATTACTAAATGTTACCTGTGTTTTCTAGATGTGGCACCTCAGGGTCTCAATTGGGAAGGTGACTCATCCAAAGTCATGCAGCTAGTAACATGCAGAATTAAAACTTGTTCCAATGTTCTTTCAACATACCAAGCTACCTCCTAGTACCTGAGGACTTAAATGGGTCAACTGTCATGGCAGGGCGGAACTAGGGTGAGGCAACTAAGGCAAAATTATAACAGGTGCCAAAAAACTTAGTAATCAAAATTAATGCAAAAAAAAAATCCATGCTGAACAATATATCAAAATTTTAAGTGAAGTCAGGATCTGACCCTGAACTTGCACGATTCAACCTCACTTGCCTCACCCTAATCTTGGCTTTGCATCATTCAATCTAAACGTTTGGGTGGACCAATGGGAAAACCAACAAAAAAATATTCCCATGACTATGATGACTATAAAGGAATCCCTGAATGTATAGAGTGAAGTGTTCAGATGTTTGGAGATGGATCACAAACCACTCACCGCAGTATACTGAGATAAAAAAAGCTCTTATTTGTTTCTTTAAGAAATTGAGGCTGAAGAGCATGGGGGAAAACCTGAGATGTGTGAAAGTAGGTCATGCTAACCTCTGAGGGACACCACTCCTATAATGAACCCAGTCCCCTTCAAGGGCTCTGCTCGGTAGAAGACAACATGGATTCCTGAGAGCCTCACAGTGGCATGTGATGGGAGGGCTTTGATCAGAACCAGAAACTGGGTTAAAAGTTTTCTTCCTTTTGATTTTCTATTCTCTCATCCAAGTCCTGTGTCTGAAGTTTTAAGCCGGGATCTGAATACATACCATTTGAAAGTACTCTTGCCCTTAGAAGGACAAGAAGAAATCACAGTGGTTTCCAGGAGGAAAGGAATGGATCTTGAGCAAATGTAGGCCTTCAAGTTCATACTGGGTCTGCTTGACCAAGAGGGACCAAAAGGGGACTTGGGACTTAAGCTTCTATGGAGAAGTAAAGAATATACATTTGCCTGAATGTCTTCAGAATCCAGCTGCCATGGGTTAGATGAGAGTTGGTTTAAGTTCCTGGTCTGACAATTTGGCTTTTCCACTTTCTATATTTGTCAACGATTTGAACAGCAGAGTCAATTCCAGGGATGGAATAGATTCTGGATAAATGTGAGCCTCTGACACAGTACTAATATGTAGCTATGACAGGAATGCAAAGTAGAAACTGTTCTTACAAGCTGTCTCCACTTGGCCTGGAGCTAAGGGTAGGAGGTCGGGAGTGATGAGGAAGAGTCTAAGAAAGAACCAAAGTAGCTTTCCTTTTCTTATGATTCTGAGTTTCTTCCTATCTAGTCATCTTCATTTGCAGGGAAGAGTGACTAATTTTTGTTTGTTTGTTTTTTTTGTTTTGTCTTTTCATTCAGCCATAGATCCAGGTCTAAAAAAAAAAAGTAGAATTATTCTCTAAATTCAATGTCATTCTTGCTTTAAACACTTTTGAGAGAGGATTCTCATGCTTTGGGTGCTTAAAGTTCAAGAATATGGGCATTTACAAACTTGGATAAGAATTCTAACCATGCTAACTTGCCAACTGAATCGTTTCTACAGTTCTTTAATTTTCCTCATTTTCAGTTTCATAATCAGTAGAGAATAAAGGCTCAAAAATGATATCTATACATTGTCATAGATTCTTGTCCTTAAAGGATGATGCTAAAGGCCCCTTAACACATGCATCAATGCCTTCTAGAGTTTCCCCATCCAGCAGCCATTCAGGCTCTGCCCAAACCCCCTTAATGCCCACCTAATGTTTGGTTTGTTTGGTAGGCTTTCAACTTTCTCCAATTTGAACAGCTATAATTCTGGTCCCCAATTGTTCAGTTATGATCTATGGGCAAGTCTTTCAACCTGTGCTTTATTTTATTTTCCACTACTACATTTTATCCTTATTCCCTCCCTCCTAGCTCCTCTGAGGGAGAATAAAAAGCAAAAAATATTTTCAGGCATAATCTTCTATGAATGAGAGGAAGTTCTAGAAACGTTGTCCTCCCCTCCTCCCTCTGTTTCTTTGCTGGCTGCTGTGTTGAAAAAAACATTACTGTTGTTACCAAAACAAGTTTCCCTTCCACCCTCATCACTGAGTTCACTTACTACCTCTCTGAATGATGAACAGTATTGTTTTGTGAAGTGGCTGCAACTTCAATATATTCTGAAAGTTCCTTGAATATTCCTCTCCTTTAGGAAAAAAAAAAACATTCTCTTTCTTTAAGAAAGGAAATAATCTAATATAAATTAAAGTAAGAACATAATGGCTGCTAATCCAGTTTCTACCCTAAACCGGGTGGAAATTTCTGTAAATGTCATTTATAATATGTGATTGAGAACAAACATATCTTTAGTACCAAGTAACGATGAAATAGAAAACAGAGGTATATTGTGGTAGCAGCACACAATTCCACTGTGTGCCTCTGACTTTTCTGAAGAATCTCTCTGTTTGCAGAGATTTCAGGTCATGATTAAAGATTCTAGACTCACACAAAGACAGTCATAGCCAGCCTTTAAAAAAAATAAATCTTAAACCATCAGTAATATTCATTTATTAGATGTTTTATAATCTGTATCTTGTTGTGACTGCTGCTTCCACAATCAGTTCTTCAGAAGACATAACACTGCCCAGAATATATTAAAAAGAATTAAAGCTTTAGTTTTGACTGTTTGTACAAATGAAAATATCCAAACATAAATTGGGACAATTCAGGTCTTCAATAGCTATTTAGTCATAGGCCCTACAAAACTAAAGTTACAGAAGTCTTGTGCCATCAAGGTTTTCAAATCAGGGCCCACATTCTTCCTGCTAAAAAATTACTTGTACACATAGAAAGGCTTTTTCAAGAAAATACTGATTTGGAGGTTTCTTTCTACTATGATCAAGGCTTTGAAACATTATATCATCAACAATGGCGATTATTCCCCAGACTCTAGGTAGTATTTGGAGATAAGTGAGATAAAGACCTAGGCCATATCCTTTAATCAAAAGTGAATAAATAGTTCTTTTAAAAGAGAAAATTAAGAGAAATATAATGCTGTATAGTATTCTATTTTCTTACCACTCTTGGACAGATATGGGAGATAATAATGGCATTTGGGGGCTAGACACATGGGTCCCCCAACTCCTGCCTTCCAAAGGCAGGCATCTAACAATGTATAAACTCTAGATTCAATATTTTTAAAAATATGATTCAATATTTTAAAAAATATGAAACCCACAAAACAAAATGAGTTTTAAAATCTCGGCTTAAAACTTCTTACCCTTCTTGTGAAGTAACACAAAGATATTTTACTCTCTTTCTATCTTCCCCTCCGTGGTATGCTGCTTTGCTTTTAGTTTTAAACTGGTTATAACGACCTCTACAGTTATTGAGCTTACTTTCTGTGCCAGGCATTGAGCTGACTGCTTTTTGAGGATTTCTTTGTGTGATCATTACAGCAACCCCATAACTTAATGCCATTACTCTTCCCATTTTACAATTGAGGAGGAAACCGAGATTGTGAAGTAGCAGTTGGTTTGTTTAAAATTCTGCAACCAGAAAGAGAGGGGGCTGGGATTTAAAGGGAGGAATTCCGATTCCATAGCCCACAGACCATTTTATTGCCTATTATTTACATTCTACGTGTGTTAAAGATCTTAAAGTTTTGAAAAGGAAAAAAAGCCTAAAAGTTTCTCCCCGACCCAATGTTAATCATTCACTCTGTTTTCTCCCAGAAATTAACAGAGCCATACAGATCCTGAAAGCCGGACACGAACTCCTGGGTGGAACGTTAGAACAACTGGTAAGTAAATAGGCATTGAGTTTTCAAATCTGTGCTGTTGTCTTAAATCATGCAAGTAAAGCACAAAGGTTAGACAAGCCAATCAGCCTGCAAGTGCCTTTTATGAAAAGCTCTTGATGCCGGCAGAGTAAAAATAGGTATCATTTTATTTCCACTTGATTCAATTGTTTTTTTCTTTTTTTTTTTTTTTTTCACAAAAGAAACCCTCTCTCTCAGGCCTACTGCCTTTAAAAGTGATTAAAACATTTATATGCCTAAAATTAGCTTTTCTATCTGATGCTATTTTCCATGCCAACTCTAAAAAAAAAAAAAAAAAATTACCATGAAGCTTATACTGTTTAGTGAAGCTTCCTGAAAATTTTTATTAACTTCTTAAATGAATGTCTCTCAGATATCTCTCCCTCATCTCCATTCTCATTCTCACTGCCTAAGGCCCTTCCATCTTTGACTTCAGTTGTGGCAATGTTCTCCCAAACTGCTACCAGATGGTATTTATAAAAACAAAGATTTGGTTATGTCACTCCCTCCTAAAAATCTTTTTATTTGCTCCCAACTGGCAATGGAGTAAAATCCAAAAGCATGACATTCAAAAGCCTTCATTACCAGATCACACTTCTTTTATGTTGTCTCTTTTCCAGCCAAATCAAAAAATTTCCATTTTTCCTAACGTGCCAAGGAAGATCGTCATTTGTCTTAATATCTGGTATTAAGCAATAAACAACATGGGAGCTACAGATAAGCAAGATACTTCTCTATTAAAGGATAGGCTAGGGCAGGAGGGTACAATCGACAATCACTGTTCTATCACCTCCCGACCAGCAGTAACCATCAATATTACACCAACTTTCAGTTTCCATTTAAACCTCCTTTGCTTCCCTTGGATGAATAAATGGGGTATCTTTATAAAACACTGCTATTATGCCTCAGCACCTTCCAAGCAGAGCATGTTCATCCAAAGGGCAGCAAAATATTCTACTGGTGCCAAACATCTTGAATACAATCATGGGGTGTGCTGTACAGTTTATATTTAATAGTGGGAAATGTTCAACAATGCCCCCAAATACACGCCCTCCCCCACTCCACACATATACACACAGGCTTTTCAAGAAATCTCTCCTCCCTAAGAAGACAGCCCTTGCAAAATAAAGTTTGCTGACCACATACGTTTGCTGGGTCATGGATCAGTGGTTTTCATGGGAGAGTTTCTCCTTCGTGCCCATTAATTCCTTCAACTCATTTCTGTTATCAATCAGAAGCAAAATACATGTTCCCTCGAGGGCCCAGTGGTTTTCACAGGAAATATATTCAGCTCTTGAGGTTTTTTACAGGGTCTATGAAGAATCCTACACAGGCAATCCACAGAGACAAAGATCAGCAACTTCACATACTTCTCTCTATTCAAGGTAGATTAGAACCTAAATTTTCTTAAGATTCTATTAGGTATACATCTTCGCAATAGTCCATGAAAACCCACCCTATTCAACATTTTGGAACTAAATTAAGCCTCTTTGCATTCACCAGATGTTCTGCCAGAAGAAATCTTTGTATTTTGTCAAGGTAGATAAACAAAATGTTTCCCTCTAAAGCCAAGCCTCGTTTAAAGCCACATTGAAAAATTTAATGATACATATTTCTACCAGATGTCTTTTCCCAAAATCATCTGGATTTTTTTAGACTATTTATCACTATACACTCTGCCAGAAACACTTGCAGTGAAATCTATTTATTCAGAAAAGATTTTCATCTTTCTCATCTAATAAATCTGAATAGATCATAAACTGATTTGATTAATTCAGTAGCTAGTTCTGTGCTCCAGAACTAGACATTTGCCACTTTGGTATCTGGGTAAATGTAACCCAGGAAAGTGATAACTCAAGTCCTCACAGCAGCTGAATCCCTGCAGTATGCCTCTTCGCATTCTTTAGAAGCCAAACCACAGAATTTAGGAATGGTACTCTGACTTTGCTCAACACCAAACATTTTTTCACACGTTTCTAACAGACTTGGGTGGATCTGCATATATTCATGTCCACAATGCAGCCTGGCACCTACTTAAGTGGCTACTCAGAAGATGTTATGATCATGTAGACCTTTATTAGTCTTTATTTCATTTAGAATTACTTATTTGCCTTTCAGCAGCACATATGGTTTAAGACAAATACAGTAGCTATTTCCTCTTTTCAGTCAAGTCTAAAAACCCCAGTCTGGCACTGTCACTGTGTTCCTCTCAGCACTTCCAACCTGAGAAAACTATACGACGTCTCAATGGAAGGTGCCTGCCAGCCAAGACAGTTTGATTCTGCCTGTTTAAAGCTGACAATGTTTCCTTTAAACCTGGATTTAAAGACAATTTTCACTCTCTATCCATCTTCATTTCTGGTTACTGCCTAACAAGTCTCCTTTCTAGGGTCCAGAAACCCCTCCAGTTTCACTTCTGAGTTTTTGTTCACATCTTCCCATCACTTCTCAAAACAAACAAAACAAAACAAAAACTTTTAAAAAGCCCCAAAATTAAAAAAACAAAAAATTTAAAAAATAAAACAAAAAATTAAAAATTAAAAAAATACATATATGCCATATAGTTAAACTGAGGACAGATTTCCTCATATTTTCTTTCTGTATTTCTTTTGCCCTTTCTCTCTTATTTCACCAGGAATAAACAGATTAGTATACACATGATTGATGATACAGCACAATATCAGTTTTTAAACATTAAAAAATACATTTCCTTATATTTAAGCCCTTAAATTTATATGGCACAACACATGATTGATGATACAGCACAATATCAGTTTTTAATCATTAAAAAATACATTTCCTTATATTTAAGCCCTTAAATTTATATGGGCACAAATGCACAAGTAGTAAGCTTTCTTTGTAGACCACATTTTTACTTTGAGATTGCAAATATTATTTCGAAATTGCATTATCACACTGTTCACACTCTCATATGAGTGCAGTTTAAATTGTTTCAACAATTTTATTTTTTACTATACACAAGGCACGACATTAGAAAAGATTGCAAATTCCAGGGCTGACGGCATGCTGGAAAGTATCCTAAATGAGAGATTTAGAAGTGGTGGTAATCATGGCAAATCAGAGAGTACACGCCTTGTCTAAAAAGGAATGCAGAAAAAAAAAAAAAAGAAATGCAAAATCTGCTCTAGGAAATGCAGGCCCATATTAACAGATAATATAAATTACCAAGAGAAGCTAAAAATTGAAATCTTTTTATGAAATCTCACAATATTTAAATATTAACATCAACATCAAATATTTTAAAACACGTTTTCAATCAAATTAAACACAAGAACCAGCAGTTTGCAACCTCTAAAAAGCACTGTTGGGTGGTAGTGGATGGACCAGACCAGGCTGAGCCAGGATTCTAAGATGCGAGCACTCACAGGAAAAAGGCAGATTCAGCAGCAGGAGAGGGAAAAAAGGAGCTCAGACTCAGCTCAGTGTGTGTAGGTAGCGGCTTTTTAACTTTGGCACCAGTGACCTTTGGGGCAAGATAATTGCTGTGGCAGGCTGTGCTTTTTATTGTGTTTAGGAGCATCCCTGGCCTCTACCCACTAGATTCCAGTAGCATTTATTTCTTCTCCCCCATCCCCTATTGTGACAACCAACATCTTTAGACATTATTATATATCTCCTGAGAAGCAAAATTGTCCTGCTTCGAGAACCACTGGTGTAGATTTTGGTGGTAAGAAGGGATGGAATTGGTGTCAGGGCAATGCATCCTGGGGTGGCAGGTAAGTAGTCTAATCAAGGTGGGAGCACAGAAGCATGGAGCCTGGGAGAAAGCAAAGAAGCAGAGTCATGGCAATGTGGTAACAGAGTCAGTTCTCCAGAGGGCTGGAAAGAACCAAATGTATGGCAATCCAAAACTGGAACCTGGGAGTCTACAGCCATGCCACCCTGAACAAGCCCAATCCCCTCTGACCTCAGAAGCTAAACATAGGCAGGCCTGGTTATCACTTGGATGAGAGACCATCTAGGAAGAACAGGTGCTCTAGGCATAAATAATAATAATAATAATAATAATAATAATAATAATAATAAGGGATTGTAAACAAGGTCCTTGCAATCTGTGAGGTCAACCAAGGGTTGTCTCGCCTAAAAAAAAAAAACAAAAAAAACAAAACTGAATCCCGGGAATAAGGACTAGGAACAGAGCAATAACCCAGCTACCCAAATCAGAGGATGAAGTAGAAGTAGGACCATGAGTCAGGAAGACTGCCAAATTATGCTTTGAACTAGGAAAGTGGTTGAGTTCAAGTACAGGGCAGAGCACAGCTTAGAGGTAGGAGTTGAAAGATCGAAGATGTGGGGATTAGAGCAATGAAAAAGCAGAGACATAGGGATCTTCTAACCAGAGATGACAGGAAGCAGGATGAGGGTCTTTTATCAGGGAGTTTACTCATCATTCCCTCTTCAGGACCAAGAACTTTGTCACACCTCAAAGAATAGCTCTGGTCCTAGGTCCTGATCTATTATTTCGCTTTTCTTACCAGGGTCCTTCTTGATAACTCTAATAGAAACCCAGTAAAGTTAGGAACGTGAACGTGGCATTTTTTTTTTTTTTTCCTGGAGAAAAAACGAGTTGTCCAGCTCTTATAGTCAATCTCCTCTATCAGTTGGGGGAATGTTAAAGTGAGGGTCTCTGAGAGGCCTCTGAGTAGCATTAAATCTTATGATTGCCTCCCTGGAACCAAGGGGCAAGTCGTTCACAGAGGCCAAATCAGAGTATCTATTTCTGTTTTAACGTACAGTTTCCTCCTTCACTATTGAAAAGCTCAGAGTTTTCCAGAGTTTGCCTGTCCCGGGGGTCATATACTTGCAGCTGGGTTGAATGTGGTCCACAGCTATTTTGTTTTAAAACAGTAATTTAGAAGTTGGAAACTTTTCACATTAAAAATATAAATATCCAGCCATTCTTCAAAAACTCTGGCAAAACTAAGTGCTCATTTCCCTCATGGAAACAATTGGCTAGAACTGAGTAGCCGCCGTTCACTGAAGGCAAGTCCACTGCTCTTCAGTTCACCCAAATCTCACAGTCCGACCCGGACTATTGCACCCATTAAAGCCACATGCCCCCGGGGACATTTAAATTATGAAATAAAGGGCAGGGAATGTTTAACTCTGCTAAAACAATAGAGGTCCAGTATCATCACAACTCAAGATCTGCCCCTCATTTTCTTGTAAAGCAGGAGTTTATCAGCCCAGCACAGTCAATTCCAAAAGAACAACGTCATATTCAGTATCCATGGTTAAAAAGAGTGTTCCTTAAGTGCTCTGGCTGTTTCCTCTGTTTGTTTTTTTTTTTATTCCTACAGCACCTTGTCTTCCTAGGTGGTCTCCCATCCAAGTACTAGCCAGGCCCAACCCTGCTTAGCTTGGAGATCAGATGGGATCAGGCTTTTTCAGTGTGGCATGGCCATAGACTGTTTCCTTTGTCTTGAACACTTGCCTGAAAATATCCATGTTTCTAACTCCCTGACCTCATTCAAGTCTTCGCTGTTGTCATCTTCTCAGTGAGCCCTTCTCTGACCACCTCACTGAAACTTAAAATCAGCTCTCCCATTTCTTTTACCCTGTATGCTCTTTCTCAATTTTCTACAGCACTTATCACAGTTTAACCTTGTCATGTAATTTGCCTTTTTATTGTTCACTTTTTACTAAATATCTCCTCCCTCCAGATTCTAAAATCTAAGAGAGAAGACATAGTTGTCTTATTTAGTGAAGAATCCCAATCAGTTAGAATACTGCCCAGCAAATGGGCACTTACTAAATATTTTCTGAATGAGTAGGTGACTGGGATTCAGGAATGGTGGTTGCTAGAGCTGGGTAAATGTTATGGATTGAATTGAGGCCCCCAAAAAAGATGTGTTGAAGTCTTAATCCCCAGTACCTCACGATGTGACCTCATTCGGAAACAAGGTCTTTGCAGAGGTCATCAAGTTAAAATGAGGTCATTAGGGTGGGTCTTAATCCAGTATCACTGATGTTCCTGTAAATAAGGGAAATTTGGACATAGATCTATGCACACAGGGAAAACATCACGTGAAGATGAAGGCAGATATGAGGGTGGTGCATGTACAAGCCAAAGAGTGCCAAAGTTTGCCAACGAACTACCAGAATCTAGGCTATAGGCATAGAATAGATTCTTTCTCACAGCCTTTAGAAGGAAATAATCCTACCTAGAACTTGATTTCAAATTTCTCCAGACTTTGAGACAATAAATTTTTGTTATGTTATTTAGGGTATTATGTTACAGCAGCCCTGGGAAACTAGATTTTGGGAAGTCTAAGTGAGGTTTGGAAACTTAATTAAATCTGGAGATACCTGTAAACCGTAAAGTAATATGTAAATAAGGTATAATCATTAAAGATTATGCCCTCAAGAGTTAACTGTGTCTGGGAAGGATAGGTAACTGAATTCTGCCTCACTTCTCTCTTTTCTCAACCCCACCCTAACGCCTCACCGTCACCACCTCAGAAAAACATCTGAGTTAAACTGTAGGGGGATTCCTAGCTTATTTTTCCCATGAAGGAGTCAGCTGAGTGGCCTTGAGCTCCTCTTGAAGATCTTTATCCAAGCGTAAACTGGTCCTTGTACCTTATCAATTGATCTGCTTTCGGAGGGATTAGTAATCTTTTTGGTACAGTTTTCTGTTTGAAGAGATTTTGTTCAGATAGATCGCTCATTCTCAAAGTACCTCCCCATTCCCCAAGCGAACTGAGAAATGAGGGGGTTGGCATCCTTCAGCAGCTCCTGTGATCATTCTGGCTCAGTAGGGTCAGTAATGACATTGGAAGTGGGAGGCCCCTGACTTTTTGAGAGAATAGTGGTGTGTGTAATTAGGGGTCTTCCATGGGCTTTGCTATTCTTGAGGAATTAATTGAAGTTCCTTCTCTTCACTGCTTAGAGTTTGGTAAGGTGATTAAGACCACCACCCAGGCCATTTGGCTGCAAAATTACTAATAGCCTACAAGAACAGGTCATAGGCACCAGGAAGGTAAGGGTGTCCTAGTACATAGGTAGAAAACCAAGACTGGGAGTTGGAGACTAGGCTGAAAAGGATTTGACTCTGGGGAGGGTTGGCCATCAGAAGGAATGGAGGGAGCAGAGTAGGATCCCAGACCTGAAAGAATACGGCAGCAAGAAAGAAGCCAATTCTTGCTTACTCAAATATGACACATGAAGGAAAGGACTTGATATCAAGAAACAAGTCAAGATCCTGGGGATATGGCTGTGGGTCAAGGTCAGAGAGAGTCTGGCAGCCACGCTGACTTAGGCATTAACTTACCTGAGACTTTAAAATTACATTCAGTTCTGAACAGAATTCATGGCAGAGGCAATCATTTATTAAGCACATGTTAGTCACCTGCGTCATGTTAAGACTTGTACGAGGCACTGTAAGGTACAGAGGTGATGGTCATTGTTTTCAAGGAGTTCACAGTTTGGCAGAACAGAAATTAAAGATAAATCAATGGCCATATAATGTATTAGGTACAATAAGAATAGTATTACAGAAGAGAGGATTGTCTTGGTGCTTAAGAGCTCAGGTTCTGGGTGTGGCATATCTGAGTTTAGGTCCTGACTCTCCAATTATAGGTTGTGTGATTCTAGACAAGTCGCTGAGCTTCTCTAAGCTTCAGTATCCTTTCTTGTAAATGCAAATAATAATAGTACTTACCTACAACAAAAGTTATTATCATAATTGGGAGAAGCTAATGTCAGAAAATGTTTCCAAGAAACATTTGAGCCCAATATTGAAAAATAAAGAGAAGCTGGCTGAGTGTGGGGTTTGGAGGATGCTGGTGAATTTAATTTGTTTTTTAATTATGCCCTGCCAGATTTCCTCAAGCAATTTTAGGTAGGATGATGAATTCAGTGTTAGTTGACTGAGTGTGATTTGCCTGTGAGCAATACGAGATGTTTTCACCTCTTTATTCTAACCCTACTAAAACCCCCAATCTTATTCATTTGCCCCATTAATGATTGTAACACCATGAAATGAATATAACTATTAATCTATTAATATAACTATTAATCTTTTTTCTATTTAATTTTAAATACTAACAATAGGGAATAACATAAAATTGATAAAGCTAAAATTGTATCCAGTAAACTTTGTGTTGATTGAAATAGACATTTAAGTCTTAACCCAGGAAAACTGTCCTTTATAGGGGGGCCACAAAAGAAAACTTAATTTGGGTGAAATCATAATAAATAAAATTTGGTATGAACAAAAATAAAGAGCAAAACTGATTAGTAAATCAATTTGTTGGTGTAAATGTAGAAAATAATTAAATCAATTCAAAACAAAAGAATTTAAGTAAAATAAAAATTTAAATAAAACTTAACTGCACTCTATAGGCAATTAATGGAGAAATTAAAAAGCTATAGTCAAGTTTACTCTCAAAGACACCTTTTGATTGAAAAGCCTTCCACATTAATTTAATACTGATGAACATGTTTGCACTTATAAACACAGAATCAAAACATTCAAGGGTGAAATACAGTGAGTAAAAATCTCTACTGCTTTCCTGTGACATCCCTGTGGATGGGTCAAGGAAATAGCTGGAACTCTCTGTCTGGTGCTTAAGAAGTTAGGGTACAAACAGAGATTTTGAAGTCATTATCACATAAGAATTAATTTTTTTTTTCGCATCTTCCGTAAAATAATGTTTAGGAAAAACCTAATAGATGCCTTTTGAATGTTAGATTCTCTCTAGTCAGCCTTTCAAACATTATGAACCGAGGAATCAAACCTGTAGAGTCAGTTATTTTAACTTAACTCTTACTGAATACTTTACAAAAATAAACTCTCACAGCTTCGAGAAAAATCAGTGTGAAACTGAGGTCCCCAAGACTTGGATCTCGACTGTAATCACAAGTGTTACTAAGAAATTTACTACTTCTAGTTCATTTTATCTATAAGATAAAATATTTTTATCTTTATATTCTTTATTTGCTGAACATTTCTTGTTCTTTCCAAAATTATTTTTAAATTTGCTCCTATAGATTTTTTCATTCTCCACTTCGCAAGGATCATGGAAGATCTAGAGGAAACATTATTTGAAGAATTTGAGAACTACTCCTATTCCCCGGAATATTACTCCCCAGAGTCTGATTTGGAGGAGAAAGTCGCCCTCGGAGCTGTTCACTGGGTCTCTCTGGTGTTATACTGTGTAGCATTTGTCCTGGGTATTCCAGGAAATGCCATTGTCATTTGGTTCACGGGTTTCAAGTGGAAGAAGACAGTTACCACTCTCTGGTTTCTAAATCTGGCCGTTGCAGATTTCATTTTTCTTCTTTTCCTGCCTTTGCATATCTCCTATATGGCCATGAATTTCCACTGGCCCTTTGGCATCTGGTTGTGCAAGGCCAATTCCTTCATTGCCCAGTTGAACATGTTTGCCAGTGTTTTATTCCTGACCGTGATCAGCCTGGACCGCTATATCCAGTTGATCCATCCCGTCGTATCTCATCGGCACCGAACCCTAAGGAACTCCCAGATTGTCATTATATTCATTTGGCTTTCGGCTTCTCTATTGGGTGGTCCTGCCCTATACTTCCGGGACACTGTAGAGTTCAATAATCACACTGTGTGCTATAACAATTTCCATGAGCATAATCCTGATGTCACTTTGATGAGGCACCATGTTCTGACCTGGGTGAAATGTATTTTTGGGTACCTCTTCCCTTTACTAACAATGAGCATTTGCTACTTGTGTCTCATCTTCAAGGTGAAGAAGCGAAGCATCCTGGTCTCCAGTAAGTATTCCTGGACCATCCTGGCTGTGGTCATGGCATTTTTGGTGTGCTGGACTCCTTATCACCTGTTCAGCATTTGGGAGCTTACGATTCACTACAATAGCTCTTTCCACCAGGTGCTGCAGGCTGGAATCCCCCTCTCCACAGCCTTAGCATTCCTCAATAGTTGCTTGAACCCCATCCTTTATGTCCTAATTAGTAAGAAGTTCCAAGCACGCTTTCAGGCCTCGGTTGCTGAGATACTAAAGTACACATTGTGGGAAGTCAGCTGTTCTGGCACTGCGAGCGAACAGTTCAGGAACTCTGAAACCAAGAACCCGTGTCTCCTGGAAACAGCCCAGTGAAATTACTTACTACTCTTCCACAATCAGTTTAAGGCTTTTGTGTGGATCTCCTAACAGATGCAAATGCTTTCAGATTATTTGGTTCCAAGATACAGAGCTGACCATATCTTTTTATTGTTTTTGGTCAGTTTATTGGCATCACATTATTATGTGGATATAAAACTTAGAAAAGAGCTTCATTTTTTCCACCCCCCGCAACTTAAATTATGTGTCGTTCTTGCTGATTATACCATAGTGAATTAATCAGTGCTATTGAGGCAATATCAGTTTGTACTTTTTAAATCTTAATAATATTTTAAAGCCTTAAATCTTAATATTAAATATATGACTAACTCACTTCAAAAATGGTAAAATAAGTTTGCTTAAGCTTGCTTTAATTTTGTACAGGTAATCTAATAGATCCTAAAATGTAACATATGTACTTAATTATTTTTATTTCATGTAATCCTTGTATATAGCTTTATGAATTAAACAAATAGTTGCTTCTCTGGTAATTTAAAACATTGTTTCAGTTAATTTTTACTGCTTAGTAGACTGCCCTCAAATCTAGTTGCTTAAAACAATTGTTTATTACTATATATCTCACAATTCAGAGAGTCAGGAATTCAAACAAAGCAGGGAAAGGAGGTTCCTCTCTCTGTGTTACAATGTTTGGAGCCTCAGAAGGACTAGGATGACCCAAATGGCCGAGGTTTCCAACAGCTGGTGGCTGGCTGAGCAGCTCTCTTCCCTTCACTCCTTTCCTCTCCCTTCTTCTTCCTTCCTCTTCTCTCCTCTTCTACCCCGACTTCCCCCGCCTCCCTTCTTTTCTCCGCTTTGTTCATACAGCTGTTGCAGCATGGCTCCTCAGGGTAGCCAGATTTCTTGTATGGCTATTTAGGGTTCCAAGGGACCAAGGTGAATGGTTTTAGTCCTCTTAACAGCTATGCCCAACACTGACACAGTATCACTTGCATTGGTCAAAGCAGTCACAGGACAGCTCAGATTCAAGGAGGGGACATAGACTCTCCCTTTTGATGGGAATATGCTCCCATATTTAATCCTTCATGATATCAATTCAAATATAAGAGTTTTTGGGAAACTCTGGATATGTGCAAGTATGTATAAGATTGCCATAAATTTAAAACACTGACATTCAGATAGTAAGATAGGCCAGCCCAATCTCAGAATGATTTCAGGAAAAGAAAGTATGTATAACTTACTGATGTAATTCCACCTTTTATTTTTTATAACTATATATAGACACCAGTATAAGACCAAATAAAGCATACTTTTAAGTCAGGTATAAATCTGTTGCATTTTAGACTGTGATAATATTTTTACCTCTATTGATTTATCCCTTTAGCAAAAAGATGAGTATCTAAGATGTATACAGAACCGTGGTAGAGAGATATTGTGAGGGATGCCAAGATGCATAAGGTACTTACAGTTTAGAAAGTGAAATAAAACTTGCATAAAAACAATTCTAGAACAAGGCACGCAGTACTAATTGCCATAAGAGAGCCAAAGAAAATGTACATTGCTCAGGGGAAAGAGACGGCATCCGTTGTGGAGGTAAAGGAACACTGGAAATCCACGTCCTTGCCCTCGCAGGTCCCTAAAGATCCTGCTCCTGTCTCATGTCTCTGCTGGCATCGTCATCTTTTATGAATGCAAACTCTGCTACTCATGGCAATTTTCAAAAGATTTACTTATTTTTTATAATTTCTCAATTTTATCTTGAAAATTGTGAGGGGAGCTGTGTAATTTTTGAATCAATATTCTTTTTTTTTTTAATTTCGTCTTTTAGTTTTGGGAAACGCTAATCTCAGATCACTTATTGGCTATGTTCCCAGACTTCATGGTTTCTACCATATCCAGTATGGATTAAGGGAAGGCAGGGAGAGAAAGCCTCATTGTGAGTTCCCAGCAGCCTTTAACTCTGCCCCTTCCACCACCAGGTTTTGAGATATTTTATTCTGAGTTCCCCTTGACCCCCTGAGGAAAACACTTTGGGTTCCCAGCATTAGGAGAAAAGCTGGAGGATCCAAGGTAGAAAAGAGAACTTCCTGGGCTCACGCTGTTTGGGCAAACAGAGACTCTCACGGCTGTGGGAGAAAGAGGAAGGCTGAGAAGCAGGAAGGGGATTAAGCAGCCCAGGGCAGAAAGCAATTAATGGAGCAGGTGGTGTTCTGGAAGTTACATTTCAGGGCAGTGCTTCTTAACCCTTGTGAGTTAGAAACCCATGCAGAGCCATTTATCTCATTAGGCTCCGCACAGTATCTAGGGCCTGTGAGCTTTCCAAGGACCTATGAAAATATTTGCGATCTTAAAAACATTATTGGCTCTAGGATACCAAAAAGAAACTTGAAAAGTCAAAATGAATAAAGACCTAATTATATGTTTATAAAATATTTATTTTTGTCAATTAGTCAAATGAAGTATTCAATAATTATATGAAAACTCATATTCAATATGGGATTTCAATATGTTTCAATGTCCACCCATAAGGAGTGGAGCTTCCAAAAAGAAAAATGCTTTAAGAAAGGTCTACAAAGGTCTTAGAGGAACTTTGAATTAATTTGAAAATCTAATCAAAGTTATGGGTCCTTTCTACAGAAAATGCTTTCAAATAAAATATCAGGGAGGCCTTAGACCCCAGCCTTAAGAACTCCAGTTTCATGGCTTTTAAAATAGCTGGTAGTGGGATATGACAGGAATCCACCAGTAGAAAATAGCAACCAGTACAGGCACTTTCCAGCAGAAACAGGAGTTAGTTTTTTATTTCTATACTCAGTGTTAGGGAAGATCCAAGGAATAACGCGGGACACATGCTGGGACCCAGGATTGGGGACCCTAAGCCCCGCCCCTGTCAGCTAGAATCAGGTTAGTGGGGCTCTCCAGGGGTCTAATGACCAAGAACAGAATGAATAACTGAAAACACCAAGGGAATGAGGCAAGACAGGCACACAGCTACTCAGGGAGGAAGGGAGGGGGCTCAGTGCCTAATTGGCAGGAGAGTTAGAATCCCAGCCACTCAGGGACTAAGGCATAGACCCAGTGAGATAGACCTGCCTCCTCCTCAAAGAAAGGAAGGTCTTAGGAATAGAGGGCAAGTCCTAGGGCCTCAGGAGGCAAAATTAATTCAAATTTCTAGACCTCAGTTTTTCTCATCTGCACAATGGGGTTACAACAGAGCTGCCTGACACGTAAAATTATTGTAAAAATGAAATAAGTTGATGCAAGTACTTATAGGGCTTTACCCAGAGCACTTAAAGCGGTGCTCAGCCCTATAAATGCCTGATAAAAAATAGCTAGTAGTATAACATTTACTCAATGAAACTCCTGGCATGTTCTGACTTAGTAAATGTTAGCTCCCTTCCCCCTCTTGAATGAACATAAAACTCTCTTAGGAAGGATTAGGGAACTACAGAGAGAACTTGAAAACAAGACAGTTTCTAAGTACTATAAAAGAATATTATGCGCTGGGAGGCTGCAAGTGGAAGAAAGGAGAAGGATAAAAGACTTCCTGAAAGAGGTATTTGATGTGCATCTGGAAGAATGGCTACAATTTTAACAAAGTGTGAGTGAGGAAAGAGGTAATTTTAGGTAGATGGCACAGCAAGAGTGAATGTACAGAGGCTAGAAAAACTTGGATTGTGTTCAGAAAAGAGTTGTCCTGTTTTATAGAGACAAAGTGCAGATAGATTCAAAGTTGGTGTCAGGCTTCACAAGTAATCCATAGTTCTTCAATATTCTTACATATAGGCAGTAGTTCTTTTGGGGATGAATATTTAGAAGTCTATGGACCCTTTCCTTTGATTTTTACTTTCCTGAAAGCTATTCAGGCCAAATGTCCCAAAGGGCAGATTGTCATTTGGGGCATTTCGTGAACCCAACTATTGTCATCATACAGAGTATGTAATGAATGTTTATCAGTCTCAGTTTCCATTTTACGTTTACTCTTGTGATATTATCTTTTCATTCTCCCTAATTGAGGGTAGGAAGCAAGGGTTACACTGATGAAAAAGGATTGTCTAAATGAAGGGATGAAGAATTTTCCTCTTTCTATTACCAATACCTTATCTGGCTTATGAAGACCTAGGTTTGAGTTCTTCCTCTCCCATTAGGTGAAAAATTGGGAAGTCATCTTTCAGAGTCCAGTCTTATATATAAATGGTGATTAACAGTATCTGCCTTTTTTATCTCCTAGGCTTATAATAGAGTTCAAATTAGACAATGTATATGAGGCATTTTTTTTTTTTACTTTTTTATTCTAAGGAAAATAATTGCCATTGCCAAATTGTATTTGTTTGGAAAAATATATATACATATGTCCCAAAACACTAATGCAACTTTTTGTATTTGTGTCTTTATCTAGAAGCTTATTTTTGATATTAAGTCAAAATATTGACTTACTATGTTGCTATAGGTTCCATTATTTTAAAAAATTATATTGAGCTTGTAATATATTTTATTAAATATATGTCATAATTTATTCATTTTCATTTGTTAGGATTATAACAATCCTTTCATTTACCTGCTTCCAACTTTCCCATCTCTAGATTAGAGCTCTGCCTTTATCTTGTTCTTGTCTGGTTTGGAAACTTCAAGGCTCCCCACTGCCCTCATTGAATGAGCCAGCATATAATTCTAATGCTTCTACAAACTGGCCCCACCCTACCTAACTACAGTCATTGCAAATTCCAGCCAAACTGGTTGAATTGCCTTCTAAATGTCTATTTTCATTCCTGCCTTTATCATTCTACCTTTTACACCTTCAGGTAAAAAAACATTCTCTCTAACAAACTGATCAAAGTCTATCCAGTTTAAGCCCTGATTTCTCTAACAAGCGGTCCTCAATTCTGAAGTTTTGGATTACTTGCTTAGTCACAAAATGGCTTTTATACTTAATGTGTGTTTAAACCACCTTCATACAGTAATTTCCTTAACTCTTCGTATTTTCACTGAATAAATCGTTTTGAATTCCCACACTGTGTCCAGCCTTTTGCTGGGGATTCTGAATATGAAAAATAAACAAGGTTTTGGTTGTTATGACCACTTGTGGGGTGTGCAAAAAAGATGGTCTCTAATTTTTTGTCTTCTACTCTAAAGCCACTGTATATACCTACCTACCTATGCCTTCTGAGTTTGTATCAAAAACAGCTCATATGCAAATGTGAGTATTGCTCATAATAGCAAAAATTGAAAACCTAAAGATTCAATAAACAGCCTGGTTAAATATGAGACAATGGATTATGTAACTTCTGGAAAATAAAGCTTTTTATGTATTGGTAGGGAATATCCAAGATATAGATCATCTCCAATATATCCAAGTCTATTTCTATGGGTAAAAGGCAAAATGCAGTTTGTGTTGCATGCTGCAGTTAGCCTATGTGTATGCTTAGACCAGTTCTGGAAAAACCTAAGACTCTGATGATATTGGTTGTTTTTATGGAGGTGAACGAAGGCCTGGGGGATGGAGAGATTTCACTGTAGAACCTCTTGAATTTTTAACTGTTAACGTATGAACTTTTTTAAAATAAAGAAGATAATATTAAACATATTTTTTATTCAAGGCCATGGAGTCAAGATTTTAAAGTCACATGCTTCATCATTTTATCTTTTTTTAAGTCATGAAATTATATTCATTCCCCAACTCTAAACAATGAGTCTGACCACCAGTTAGACTTCAAGGAGGACTTCCAAACTATTGTCTCTTTAAGATTTACAGGACAGCTGTGGTCTGAACTGACCATTCCAATTTTTTAACTCCTTTTAACCAAATTTTTAATCATGAGTTAAAATTTGTTAATCTTTAACATTTTGGTCAAGCTATTTAGTACGCAATCCCTTTAACATGTCAGTGATTGTGAATTATTTTTGGCTGCTATTCACTAGTTACTACATCTCTTTTCAAAGCAGTGTTTCCAGAATCTACAGGCAGGTTCTCCAGAAAATGAAGTGCTGCCCTCTGCTGGCGTTCATGATACTGACAACCTGGAATTTTCTAGTGAAATTAGCAGGGTCTGTTTAACCAAATGCTTAGGTGAGGGTGATTTCATTCATAAGTATGTACATATCTGATTACATAAGGTTTCTTTAGCATTTAAACAATTTCTCACATTCAAGATAGTCACATATAAAGAAAATCACATTGAGAATGGAAAAAAAAAGCATTGTCTGCTTCTGCTAGGAAAATTTCGACCTCAAATCATTTAATCTCTGGTCTACAAAGGCTACAAAATAAGACCTTTAGAGGTCAGCAATTTCCAAGCTTTTATAAAAACTACTGTCAAGAAAAAAAGTCAAATGTTACATATAACCCAAATTAAGATGCTGTTACCAGGCCTTTGACTATTATTTAACATGCTGCCTTCATCTCATTTACCTGCAGCACTACCTCAGTATTGAAGTCTTTCTACCCCAATAGGTTCAAATTTCCCAATTTCCAAATGAGTACGAAGTCCTACTTGGTCCCCACCCAGCTCCACACCCAAGCCAGGCTTATGAACCACACAGCCTGGGAATCCATTACCTATGTAATCTCCCTTCTGGGACACAAAGCTACTCAAAACACATTGCCAACACTTCCCAAGTTCTCCTTTAACAATGTACTATGAGGCAGTATTTTAAACTTGCAGCATCTGCTTAGACAAGTGGTTATAATTCTTGAGAAATTCTGGGACTCCTTCCTTGGGTTGTATCCTTTAGTAACAATGCACATTCCACCTAAACAGTTAACATTTGAAATTGTGCAACTTTTCAATCACAAGTAACCCCCAACTCAAAAATGCTAGCACAAATTATTTCATCATCCACCTATCAATTGTTTTATGTCTCAGCATTTAATTCTTTCTCTCTCTAAACCTTTAACCACCCAGCAAATACTGTGCCTGGTTACTATCCTAAACACTATATATTGACTCATTTCTCATGAGTCTTTAAGGTATGAGTCCCAACATTTCCAATGAAGAAAATCAGCTCGGATAGTAACTCCTCACAAAGCCCAAGGTCTGAACCATTGTAAACCTACTGGGCTCATTTCTTCATCCAAAATTTCAAGTTTATCTCCCAGATTTAAGAAGACAAATACGAAAACTTGCAATATTGTGATTAAAGTGCTACTATCATCATGCATTACTGAGGACACATCACTGATGGGTATAGTAATTTTACTAAGTCCATTTCTATTAGCTTATAAAATCTAAACACCTGTTACTTTTGTAACAAGTACTTTCCTCCTTTTTTTGGGCTGTGTTTTAATAAGAGTGCTGACCCAAATTTATATTGTGAATTACATTCACTGAATTTCTAATGGAATAGTTGAGCTTTGAACATGTTTGAACTATGTGGGTCCTTCTTATACACGTTCCAAAAAAACATATATAGTTCCCCAGGTTTTGCATGTGTATTAGTAGAGGGTTGAATGCATGGTTTTACACCACTTTATATAAGGAACTCAAGCATCCACGTAGAATCCTGGAAACAAACCCATGTAGATACCTAGAAACTTATGTTTTTAAACATAGATTTTCAGCTTCATTTACAGGGGGAACTCCTAGCACCCCCACAACTCCCCCACCCCTGCTGCCTCTGCCACTGCGTTGTTCAAGGATCAGCTGTTCCACCCTCCTATTAAAGAGTCAAGAGCCAAGGGCTGTCTTTCAAGCTTTTATTGAAGAGTAATGATCCATGATGGATTTTAGATCTTGTTGAAAGCAGCCACGTCCATGGACTGCACATAGTCCTCAAAAGCAGTGATTTGCTCCTCCAGCATATCTGTTCCAACTTTATCGTCTTCTACTACACACTGTATCTGAAGTTTTTTAATTCCATACCCCACTGGAACGAGTTTAGCTGAAAATAACATTAAAAAAAAAATCTTAGAAAAGTCTTACTGCTTAACAAAGGTGAAACTATGCAAATTTCAGATGCCACTTTCAAAAAGCAAAGACCAAACTCACAAGAGCCCCAGACCAAGCCATCTGCTTGAATGCTCCTGACGCACTCCTCCAATTTAGCCATATCTGTCTCATCATCCCAAGGTTTCACATCTAATAAGATGGAAGACTTGGCAACAAGTGCAGGTTCTAAAAAAAGTACAAAACAGCAGCATTATTCAAATATTCAAAATTATTTTTTATCCTAGCCCAAGAAACTTAGTATTAATGTTTCAAAATGGATTTCTTCCTTAGCCACATAAAACTATAGAATATATCTTGTGTTTGTCACACATAGGCCTGCTTTCTGTTTTGCTAAGAAAGAGGTGTTTAAGTGTGTAACAGTTTCTTTCCCACAGAGGAATGCCACAACTGCCACCATTAAGAACAGCTGCAGACCAGTAGCTGTGGAATTTTTAAGAACTTCTAGAGAAGGTTTTGAAATCCTGACCTACTTAGTAAATGGGGAGAAAATCCCTTTGAGGATCAATATTTGAAAAAGGTTACCCACATTATTATGAATGAATGAAGGTAAATACAAATCACAAAATGACTTACTTTTGGCTTTCTTTGATTCATACTGTGCAAGGCGCTCCTCTCTTAGCCTCTTGGCTTCTTCGCTTTCCTATAAAGAAAAAATTTAACACATTTCACAAAACTGGTTGTTCCTCAGCTTAAAGATAGTAGGCCATTACAACAGACCAGCTTTATCAGAAAAAAGCAAATCCATCACGAGTTCAGCCGAAAGATGGTGATTTGATTTTATTCATCACGTAACCAGTAAGAATTTTTAAGACAGGTAATAAAATGAAGCCCGGATTCACATCCAAGAGTCTGATACTTACATCAATTTATGCCATACCTCTTCATCATCAGATCCAAAGAGATCAATGTCATCATCATCTTTACTATCTGTAGCTCCACCTCCAGTGGTGTCTTCCACATTAGCAGGGCCATATTTGCCCAAAGCTTTCTTCACTCCAGGCAGGCTTGAAAAAAAATTTAACTCTTAGGTTGGTATAACATCCTTTTTCAGGCAATACATCAGAAATTATTTTTATCGCTATCAATAGATCATTTTCACACTCTCAGGAAAGTACTTTTATACATTTAACTTCTCACCCAACAAACATTAGCAGTACGTGACACATTATATTCAATACTCACTATGATTTACTCTTTCAGAATGAGTATTTGAGATTCATTAAGTATGCTCAATTCCATTCTTAGTGACCTGGAGTCCACTTCCCCAAACTTCCACCCTTGTTGGCAGTTTCAGAATGGCCAAGGACTGAATGAAAGAGCCACCCTCTCACCCCAGAGGTGGGCCCCCCAGGTCAGGATCCAGGAACACTGGCAGGGCAGTGTGGGGAAAAGATGAATTGCTGTTGTCCATGTTATACCTGTTCTGTGAAAAAATGAAGGACTTCAGTCTCTTGGCCTTCTCAAGTCACAAAGAAATTTAGCTTACAATATCCCAACAAAACTAATGAAACCTGGGTCCAATTCTGTAATGTGAAAATCCTGACTTAAAGCTAAGAAAGCATTCCATTTTTCAGATAATAAAAATAACTTTACCTGGCTTTTTCCTTTTCGTAAGACTTGATGTGATTATACCAACGTAGGGCATGGTACAAGTCGGCAGGTGGTGGGCCAGAGACTGCTTCAAACACTGCTACATCTGCTTGTGATGGTACATACCTGCCAATGATACAAAAAAAAAAATTAAACACACCTTTAAAAGAAAAGCCACAAACACCACTGAATAAACGACAAATAATATGCGTCAAATAAATTAGTGGGATCTCACCCATCTGTTACTGAGCTATCTAGGCTGCTTCAGTTTTTATTTAAAAAAACAAAAAGCAACAAAAAAAACTTCTTGAGATAGGGACTGTTTTGTTCTATCCAGAGAATATCTGCCACTTAGTAGACCTCAAAGACTGCAATCTCTAACACAGACCTACAAGCTTACATTCACTTAACAAAGAAGCGAAAAACCTGGTTGAATCAAACAGGTAAGAAGAAAGCACATTTTTGACCCTTCTTCCCTCACAGTTCCTATCCCAGAGGGCCCTGGGGCTTGACTTCCTTTCCTGCGGCAGCGAAGGCCTCGCCACGTGGTCTCGGCCGCACGGGGCTCGGCCCCGGTCCGAGACCGTGCGCTCACCCCTCGATGTAGCTCTTGTCCGCCAGGTAGTCGTTGAGCACCTGGAGGCCAGCGGGGCTTTTCAGGTCTCCAAAACCCATGACGTCTGCTGGTCCGGCAGCAGCGGAGGAAACAGGATCGTTGGCGTCCTCTCTGAACGTTAAGAGGAAAAAAGAGGCCGCAAAAGTCCGGGAAATTCCTTATATAGAGACGGAGGCGTTTCCCTCCGCAGCACCGGGCCGAAGGTTAAAGGTCAAAGTGTGTTAATCTCATTCTTCATCGTAAAAATCAGGGCTCTGAATTAAATGGCCCTTAAATTATCCATAGCTTTTCACTGGCTTTGAAAATAAATTAATAAAAGGGGCATCTCTTAGATTAGTACCTCCACGGCTTCGAAGAGTACAGGAAACGCTTCTTGAAGCGCCGGAGATGACCGAAGGGGATCGGCCTTTGCCTCCCCGCCACTTCCGGCGGAACTGCGGGTCCAGGTCGTCTCTCTCCCTCTAATCCCTGCCTCCTCTCGGCTGCTACACTCTCCGCCCCGCCCTATGTCAAACTGACGGAAATTGCCGAACTCAGTCTGAGCAGGCAATTGTCGAATCTGAAGCTTCTAGTCCCTCCTGGCTTCCCGTTCACCAGTCTCGGGTGACGGCCTTGGCCGAGGCCGCCATATTTAATAGGTTACCCGGCTTCTAAGGGGGTCGGTGTGGTGCAGACAGTTCTGCAGAGCAGCCACAGCGGCTCCAGGGAGAAGGTGAGGTTGTGCTTGGGTGAGAAGGCTGAGGTGCCTCGGCCACAGGAGTTTGTTATTTGACAAGACCATTTCCTTTGGCTCAGGTGACTGATTCTCCTCTTGTCCTTGACTGAGCGCCGCGTCCCACCCCGCCTCCCCACGAACCCCCGAGACCCGGCAGGTTAGCCAAGGTCTCTGGTCGGCTGGACCAGAAAGGAGGAGGAGGCGGTAGGGAGCGCTGGCCGGAATGCACGCTGTGGGTGACCTTCCCCTTTCTGGAAAAGAGACCGTTTTGTTCCCTGGGAGACGACCTGTGACAGTGAATTAGGCCTAAAGGCAGAACATTTCTTCCTAAATTAGCACATACTTGGTGCGGTGCATCATTGTTTGGCCCCTATTACATTAGCAACCGTCCACGCCTTTTTTTTCTTTTTTCTTTTTTAATTTTGTCCACTGACTGTGTCGGTTAGCACTTTTTATTCTTCTCACTGGTGGAGAAATTGAAGGAAAAGACTTTTTAAAAGTTAGCCTAGGGTCTCACTGCGAATAACAAAGATGCGTCGTTTAAAAGTTCTTGGGATCTAGTGCATATACAGTACTGTAAGAGCGTGCATCAGACACAACTTTGCTCAAAAACAAATTGAGAGTATAGAAAATGTAATGTGAACTGTTTCTGATAAATAAATATCAAGGTTTTTTTGGTTCGTTTTCTTTTTTCCACCAAATTTTGTGTGCATCGTAAAGCGGGGTATTATAAGGCTGCGAGAGAACCTGCACTGTTTATTGCCAGGAAATTTGAAGTTATGTTTAGAGATTGGAAACAATTCATTAACAAATAATTACTGAATGTCTAAGATAAGCTAGAAATGAGTCCATGAAGAAGAGTTAACTGGGTGATATGACTGCGAAATAGTTAGGACATTTTAGATAGGTTTATCGAGGAAATTCTCCCTGAGGAATGGCTTTTAAGCCAAAATTGGAAGAAGGATGAAGAGGGACCAGAAAGATCTGAGGGAGAGGCTGTTGGAGCAGTGTGAAAGCCAGAGACCTGTTAGGGGGCCAGTGTAGTAGTCCAGGCAAGAGATGATGATGGCTTAAAATACGGTAGTACCTTGTCAGGAGAGGATGGATGCAGGATACATGGTGTATTACATGAAGTAGTATTGTCCGTATACCAAAAAATATTGTTTCTACATGGTAGCCAAATGTGTGAAGTACATATCATCAGTGTTTTGCAAACCTGTATTTCTTATGGTGGGGGGCTATTCACTATTCCATTTGATGCTGGATTCTCAACAGACAGCCTAGTTCTGGTTGATTTTCTAGCCTAAGTGGGCAGTACTTTAAAATGTATTGAGACTGGGCGCCAGGTCCCAGGTGCACGATGGGAGCGTGTGGGTGGAGATGCCCAGCCTTCAGAGATCCAGTTCTTAAAGGGAAATGGCAACATCCTAGCGGGGGCGGGGTGGGGGGGATTAAAGAGGGGAGGAAAATAAAGAAATAAAATTGTATTGAGACAGAATTATAGTATTAAAAATTTTTATTGTGTGAAATATTGATTGCTGATTTTGAATCTGTCATTACGCTCAGTAAATTCAGGTTTATCTTTATATTAATAGATTTTAATAGGGCTGATAATACTAATTTTGGAAATTAGTGGTAAGACTATTTGTTGGTTATTTTTCTAAGGTCATGATGCTAGGTCTTCAGAAAAGAGAAATGGCCAAAGTGCATTATTTCTTGTCAAGGAGCTTACATTTTAGTAAGTACTAAAATAGATTACTGACCTAAAGTTTACTGGGTAGAGTAATAAAAATATATACATAGTGTGTGCTGATAGTAATGAGAAGAAGCACAAAGAAAGAGCATTTTAAAACTGATCTTAAGTGGCTAAACCTGCCTAAGTTGACTTCAGCTTTAACTCACATTTTTTTAACTCAAACTAATAACACATAGTGTAGGAAGTATTTTTTTCTTCCTACTCTATAGATAAAGAAGCAGAAACTCTTATTTACCAAAAATCACTCACTAGTAGGTGTTAGACCTGATGTCTATAAATTCATTATCACAAATTCAGAATTAATGACTTCTATGTATCACTGAAATCTGAATTATGAAATTTTCATTATACGTCATGTATGATAGCTCTGTGAAACTTGGTGTAAAACATATATGTTTCTATTATTTCCCCCTATCTTTACCTTTGAAATTCTTTGTGTTGATATATTCTGATCTCATAATTCGCATTTTTAAAACTTCCAAATGAAAACTTATAATTTAGATGCTTAGCCCATATGATCAAGTGAATGGACAAAAAACTAAAAGTTTCTTTTGTTTGTTTGTGTACATAGTAAATTGGTGTTTTTATATAATCCACTCCCATGTATTTCAGTAATTCAGTAAACCTTTTTGAGCAGGGTTTCTCAAATTCTAGTACCGTTGACACTTTGGATCATTTTTATGGGGGACTGTCTGGTGCACTGTTGGATGTTTATCACCCTGGCCGCTGCCTGCTGGATGCCAGTAGCTTTCTCCCAGTCATGACAATGTGTCCAGACATTGGCCAGAGTTTCCTGGGAAGCAAAATTGTCCCTGGTTGACAACCACTGTTTAAGAGCTTACTGTGTACCAGCCTCGGAGGTAGGCACTGAAGATAGAAAGATTCAAAAAGTTTACAATACAGTGAGTGTAAAACAGGCATATAAACAGATAATTGCACATCTTTGAGATGAATATACAACTCAGCACAGAGTGTGGTATTCCAGACACTTCAAAGCGTTGGAGCTTGTGAGTGAGCACAGAATATCTCAGGAGCATTTGGTAGATAACTGTTCAGAACATATAATGTTGGAATATTGGTAGGAAGTGAAGGCAGAAAGGTGGGCTTTATTTTACATAGCTATTAATGATAAGCTTATTGTTATTCTTGAAATTCATTGAACTATATTGTAGTGTTTTAAGTTTGATCATTTGTTGATAGTTAAAAACAACAGAACTGCTGTTTATATAGAATTAGAAGGCCCGATTTATACACTAGTTGCTCCTTAGCCCCTTGACATCATATAAGTCAGTAATATCTCTGAGATGAATAAGTATTGTCATCTATAGGATTTGAGTGAAAATATCAGGACTTGTGATTATTCAATTAAATAATGTATGTGAAGTGCTTTAAAACCCTAAAATATTGTCAAAAAGTTTATAATTAGGGTTTTTTTCCTACAATAATATAACTCTTCTTTGTTTTATTCTTAGCAATATGTTAAGGATACCTGTAAGAAGGGCCTTAGTAGGTCTTTCTAAGTCTCATACAGGATGTGGTAAGTATTTTTTAAATTTGCATTTGTGGCTATTAGACTTGCTATCTTTGTAAATTCATAGGTCTATGGAATGTTTCTTGATTTTAATTTGTTTTAAATAAAAATAGAAACAAATGACCCAAGGCAAATAGAATAATTTTCAAAATAGAATTTACCTTAAACAGTTTATAGAAATTATCATGAATAGAAAATATAGGAACTGCTCATCAGTGCTAGAATGGAAAAACCAGTCATTCTGCTTTTGAAAAGTAGTCTTCTCATGAACATATTTTCATTGGTATTAAGAGCTTCAACTTAAACTGTTGTTAAAAGTAGATACTATATTCTGTTTGGGATTCAGGATTGAAAAGCTTTTCTATTCAGTATTTTAAAAGTTTGAATCTAGAGAAAGGAAATAGTATAAAATGGTGAAAAATTTTAGGCTTGTAGATTACTCAGTCCATTATCCTCTGCTATAATAAATTGAATTCTGTTCATTTATTTTTCACCTTAATGTTTTTAATGGTCAGTCAGAACAACTGCCACAGCCGCAAGCAACTTGATTGAAGTATTTGTTGATGGCCAGTCTGTCATGGTGGAACCAGGAACTACCGTCCTCCAAGTAGGCATACATTCCAATTCTTTATTTTTATGTATGTTCAGATTTTCTTAAAATACCAATTTGTTTCCTTTATATATTTCTAAAATTTTAAAGATTTCTTAATAAACATTCATAAAAGAACTATAGGCAATAAGGTTATATGAAGATAAGTTTGATTTGAAATCTTGGCGGAGTGAGCTGTCAGTTATCTGTTTCTGATTTAGTGAACTATGGCAGTTCTTTTATTTTACTTCTGCCTTTCAAACAAAAACTCATTAAGAAATTTGAAGTTAGCTAAACTAAATTATTAGTTATTATAGGTAAGTTTGGGAACTAGTAACTTTTATATGTTGTGAGCCTTCTTGATGGTTTTCACTTTCATATAACCTTTCTATTATTAGTGATATTTCTAGGGATATGTCCTACAAAGCATATAAATGAAGAATAATACATTCTTGAAATATTTAATTTCTCCAATTTTCTCCAGTACTAACAAAATTGGTCATGGAGATGCTTCATTCCATCTGCAAGTTATCACAGAGCCACACGCTCTTCATTTTAGTCTCCATTTCCAGACTATACTTGGCACAGATATGTAATAACTATACATCAAAAGTATGATCAAGGTACAGTGCAGAATATTTTGGCAGGTATAGGAGGTAGTAAAAAGATTTTAGCATTTTAGGTGATCCCTGAGGAGATTTTAAAGGGTGAATAGGTGTTTATATGTGGACAAGGAGGCTTCAAATAGTTTTGTATTGTTGGAATGTAAGGTATATATAAAATCTTATATAACAGGAAATCAAGTTATTCTGGTGGGAAGGTCCAGTCATAAAAGAAAAGCTTTTAGTTTGACCCATCAAAACTTTTCATGGCTGTTAAGCAGTGTTTTAAGTGACAGCAGGATGATGCTTTGGAGAATAATAAGACTGGAGTGAGAGATAAGGGAAGAGTATCTTGCATTAGTGGAGCAGGAAATGAAAAGGCCTAAAATAGATGGTGGCAATGGGAATGAAAAGAGGGTAGATTCAAAAGAGAGTGAGGCATAGATAGGCTTTTAGGAATGATGAAGAGCAGAGGGATTTTTGTGGTTTCTGGCTTTGTTAGCTTATTTGGGGATATAGAGTAGGGAATAGAAATAAGTTGAATTTTAACTCTATAAAGCATACACAGAAATGCCTATTTTAAGTCAAAAGCTTGGAGAAGAGGACTATGGGTCTCAGATGAAGATTTAGATGTAACCATTAAATGTAAACTATTATGAAGGCAGGGATACTATCTGTCTTGCTTAGTGCTCTACCCACTGGAAGAGCATCTAGCACATTGGAAGAGTTGATATTTTTGCTAAATAGTTAATTTGGACCTTGATGAGATTGCTTTAGAGTGAGGGCTAAGGATGTAAGAACTAACTTTAGAGGAAATTTGAATACATATATAGGCTCAGAAAAGGAGGAATAGTAATTGGTAGAGAAGGGACTAGGAAGAGCTTCAGCCACAGTGGGAGTGTGAGTCCTAGGTGGAGCATGTGGAACCAAAGGTAGGACCAGATCATAGTCAGCTAGACCAGGAGTCCCCAGCCCCCATGCTGTAGACTGGTACCGGTCCATGGCCTGTTAGGAGCCAGACCGCACAGCAGGAGGTAAGTGACAGCTGAGCAAGCAAAGCTTCGTCTGTATTTGCAGCAGCTCCCTAGTGCTAGCATCACAGCCTCAGCTCCATCTCAGATTATCAGACATTAGATTCTCATAGGAGCACTGGTCCCTGGTGCCAAAAAGGTTGGGGACTGCTGAGCTAGATGATGTGAAATGGAGTCTAATCCAAAGGAAGAGAACTAGGCAGTGAAGTCCAGATATGAATCTATTGGGACAGAATCTGAAGGAGGTGTCTTTATGGATAGTTTAGAGTAGAAATGAGAAGTCAAGCCTTCAGCACAGCCTGAGGATACATCATCCAGATTCTTCCATAATATTTAGGCATGCTGAGGATCTTTAAAGAGTCAGCTTCAGAGTAGCCAGGTGTTGGAAATAAGAGCAAAGGAGGGAACTCTGTTCAGGGATGAAGTAAGAGTGAATGAAGATACAGATATTTATAAGTAGGAGTAATAAGACAGGGGATGGCCTCGTGTGTGTGTGTTTTAGACAAGAATGAGATCAGGTTATTTTAATACAAAAGTTTTTTTATTTGTATTTTAGGCTTGTGAGAAGGTTGGTATGCAGATCCCTCGATTCTGTTATCATGAAAGGTTGTCTGTTGCTGGAAACTGCAGGATGTGCCTCGTTGAAATTGAGAAAGCGCCTAAGGTACTTGATACCTAAAATTCCACATCATGCTATAGAAGGTAGAAAACTTTAAATCTTGCGGCCAGCTTTATTTAGAATCAATATTATCATAGTGGAGAATCTAGCCCCGCTTACTTCTATCTATATATTTATTTTTTGTGCAGTTGATTCTCTTCATTTCAAAACTGGAAACACATCAGTGAAAGTACTTTGTAAACACAAGTGCTGTATAATTAAAATAAGTAAAACAGATTTAGAAATTAAAGGTAACTTCTCACAGGTATCAATATTTCCAGATGACTATATGACTACACGGCTGAGGTCTGGAGTTATCAAGCAGCACATTAGAAATGCTCATCCTGTGCCATTTTAGTAGAGAAAATGGTTGTATGAAGATGTGTGATTTCATTAAGTAACATATACTAATCAAAACATAGTAATTAATTTGATGTTCTGTTGCAGAACCTCTTATAAAAAATTCCATTGACTATTGAAATAAAATTAAGAAGTAGAATGTCTTATTTATTTCTATGAGAAATGTAGTGCTAGATTATCATATTTATATGAAAACTAAACAATTCAATCTTTAAAAATACTCTCTGCTTGTTTTTAAATGAATAATGTTTTTATATATTGGGTTACTTATAATTACAAATAAATACAAATACTTAAGGATTGTTTTTTATTGAAATTTTAGGTTGTAGCTGCTTGTGCCATGCCAGTAATGAAAGGTTGGAATATCCTGACAAACTCAGAGAAATCTAAGAAAGCCAGGTACTTATCGTTACTTGGCTTAATAACTTCTTAGAGGAGAAAATTTTACATTTTAGTATCTAGACCTTCCATAGATGAGAAATTCAGTATCAAATTGAAGAACTTGGCATGCTAGACTTCTAGGAGCAGTAGATGAAGTCAAATGTTTATGGTTTTGAACCTAGAGTGGGATGAGCATTTAAAACCCTTATGATTTGCTCAGCTTGTGATAAAGAGTGTGCCCAGGGCTTATTGAATTGAGATTATTGCAGTGATATATGTCTGTATGTCCTGGCACTTAATGTGTTTTTGCTTTGCATTTGCATGTTGTTTGTTTGTTTGTTTTGCATTAATATATTTTCTGAGGACCGTTTAGTAATTTTTGGTAATTTTTTATTGTTAACAGTCATAATTTTCTAGGTTCTCTAATAATAATTTGTTCCAGGCACCTGTAAGCATTTTTTAGGTTGTATGTTTAATACTAAAATGATAGTTACATTAAATGTCAAATTGATACTATGTGACAGCATACATCTATGAAGATTATTAAATAGAGTATATGTAAATCATTTTATGTATTACAATTTTCTATACAGAGAAGGTGTGATGGAGTTTTTATTAGCAAATCACCCACTGGACTGCCCTATATGTGACCAGGGAGGTGAATGTGATCTGCAGGTATGTAGTCTAATTTTATAAATCTTTTAGGTTGTCTCAAGTTTTAATTTTGTTAGCATTAAATTAACTCTTGTAATCTCTTTAAGGACCAGTCCATGATGTTTGGAAGTGATAGGAGCCGATTTTTAGAGGGGAAACGTGCTGTGGAGGACAAGAACATTGGGCCATTGGTAAAGACTATTATGACAAGATGTATACAGTGTACTCGTTGCATCAGGTAATCCTCCCTCCGTTCTGGAATATTATTCATATACTTATTTAATAGTCACAGAATTTGGTGGAATAACAATACTTGGAAAGATGGCAACTTTTATTGGTGGGAAAAGAGGGATTTTTTTTTTAATGTTTTTTACATAAGCCAAAAAAATAAGTTGGTCACTTTCGGTTAATATCAGTATCGGTTGGATTTAAAAATCAAAATCTATAAGCATTAACTCTGTAATAACTTGCTGAACTATATATATAATTTGTGTAATTTTTTTATGCGTTGTACCTCAAATTAAATGCAAGTATTTATTATTTTTTATTTAGAGGCTATACTCACCATTGAAAATATACTCATCTTTTTTGAGTGCTTTGAAAATCAGTATCTCTTTGTGATCATGAGGGCGAAAGGAGGTAATTTTGCTGGATTTGACCATTTAATAGTACATTTTTATCTTTCAGATTTGCAAGTGAGATTGCAGGAGTAGATGATTTGGGAACAACAGGCAGAGGAAATGATATGCAAGTTGGCACATACATTGAAAAGATGTTCATGTCTGAACTGTCTGGGAATATCATTGATATCTGCCCTGTAGGCGCATTGACCTCTAAGCCCTATGCCTTTACTGCCCGGCCCTGGGAAACAAGGTATTCATCATTGTATTTTGGGACATTTAGCATTTCCTCTGAGCTCATTATTTTTAGAAATTTAGAAAGGAAAGTAATTATAAAAAAATTTTTTTGGTAAACCACGTACAGAAACTTGTTCTTAAAATCAACATAGCAAGTATATGTGTTTATTCTCAGAAAGACAGAATCCATCGATGTAATGGATGCAATTGGAAGTAACATTGTGGTAAGCACAAGAACTGGAGAGGTGATGAGAATTTTGCCAAGGATGCATGAGGACATCAATGAAGAGTGGATCTCTGATAAAACTAGGTATATGCTTGTACTGTTTTCCTTTTGTAGTTAGAGGACATTTTATGATTTAATTTTAAAGAACTATCTTTTATAGTTGCAAATTAATTAATGAATATAGACTATTAAAATCTGGACTGTTTATATGGAAAATTGAACAGAACTGACAGTAATAGCCCTAAATATATTACTGGTTTTCATATTAACTTTGAGAAATATCTTTTTTCCTCCCTTATGGAGAAATTGAAGTAGGTGAAGATCTCAGTTTGTTCATTGGAGACAAAAAAACTAACTATAAGTTAGAGTTTGCACAACATAATTTCGATAAAAAATCTAGAGGTATTCAGGTTTTACAAAGAGATGATTTGGCTTTTTCAGCTATCAGATATTTTTTGTGTTTTAATTTTAAGATTACTCAAGTAGCTGAAAATAAATTAAGAATTCAAGCTTTTTAGATGGTGTCTTAGCTTTTAGTTTATATTTATAAAATATTTATTAGTTCATCTCTAAAAAACCCTGGAATAATTATTTGTTTCCAGGTATTATTTTATTTGACACTTTAACCAATACTGTATTTAATTAACAGTTCTTTCAGATTTTAAACTTGAAAGTTACAGTTGCCTCTTTAGCAAGATTCCACAAACGGTATAATTTCTGTTATCTAGGTTTGCCTATGATGGGCTGAAACGTCAAAGACTTACTGAGCCAATGGTCAGAAATGAAAAGGGGCTTTTAACCTATACCTCCTGGGAGGATGCACTCTCTCGTGTAGCTGGAATGGTAAAAAATTGAAATATGGAATAATTGTATTTGTGATTTTCAAGGGCCATCTTTTTAGTGAAAATGGATGTGTATCTTCTCACTTCTTTTCTCTTATCAAGATTATATTCAGTTTAATAAACAGTTTAATAAAATTTATTGAGAACAACATGTAATATGTCATGCTAAACATAGGGATTTAAAGACCACTAACATGTAGTCCTTACCTCCCACAATCTTGTAGTAGGGAACGATACATAATTAGGCAATTATCATATGATGCTATGGGTAACTACTCATGTATAGGAAATGATATATGCCAGAGCATATAGGAGTGCCTAACCAGGGCTACCATATTAAGGATGACTTCATAGATTAGGTGACTCCTTAGGCAAAGTTCAAGAATGAATACTAGCTTACCAGAGCAAAAATATAGAGAATGACTTTCTCATCAAAGAAAGGCAACGTGTATTAAAGGACTTGAAAGAAAGGCATATACTTCAGAAAAAAAGTATTTACCTATAACTCCGCATTCTTCATCCTCCAGACCTACTTTTGAGGCTCCTTTGTTCCTAATTTAAAACAGCTCTGTTCAAGTTGGTGTTATTACCCTTAGCCCCACATATACCTCTGCTTCTCACTTTTAGAGTATTTCATAATTGGTGTAAAACTTTGTATTAGAAGTTTGTTTCTTTTTTCCTCCTTGAAAATGATTATTGCTTTGTTTCTGTACAATTCATTGTGGTCTTTGCTGAACGAAGGCTTCTTAGTAATATGCGTTGGATCCATTTCTAGTTCCAGAGTTTTCAAGGCAAGGATGTCGCAGCAATTGCAGGTGGCTTGGTGGATGCTGAAGCCCTAGTAGCTCTCAAAGATTTGCTTAATAGAGTGGACTCTGACACTCTCTGCACTGAAGAGGTCTTCCCAACTGCAGGAGCTGGGTGAGAACCATGAAGCTAGGATCTAGCCTTTCTTTCCTTCCTTCTTTTTTATTTTTTATTTTATTTATATATGTCTTGGATTGTGTATAAACCAACATCCATGGCATCAATAACTGAAATGCGACAATGTGGATTCTCTAACATACCCACCAGTTTATTTTCACATGTAGACCAAAGTCAAACCAAGAGCTATTGGAGAATCCCATTTTAATAAGTATCTGAAACTTTGATGTAATTTAAGAATACTTCATACAAATTTTTTTGTCTGGGAGTACTATGGGTTCATTGCGTGAGAATATTTCTTGGATTGTCAGCACATGTTAGTTTTGAAGTAAACTTGTATTTTTAATTTTTGTATTTCTAGCACAGATTTGCGTTCTAATTATCTTCTAAATACTACAATTGCTGGTGTGGAAGAGGCAGATGTTGTCCTTCTGGTTGGTACAAATCCACGATTTGAAGCACCACTATTTAATGCTAGAATTCGAAAGAGGTTAGTAATGTTTGGGGTTTAAAAAACATATGTATAATAATTTTTATGTATGAAAAATTATTATTTTAGCCAATTTCTAATAGTGTGAGTGACACTTCAAAAGATAATTGGAAGGCAGTTTCTCACAGGTCCATTCAACCCCTCACCTCCTGCTGAGCTTTTTATTTTATCTTCTTATTTTGAGATAATTCAAGATACTTGAAATGACCTTTGTATACTCATTTTTCTAACACTGTTCACCCAGATTAACCACTTTTAACATTTTGTCATATTTGTTTTATTATTCTTGTTTCCTGTGTATATATTTGTGTGTGTGTGTATATGTGTATGTGTGTAAGTATATGAATGTAATTTTTTTGAATCATTTAAAAGTTGTAAACATGATGCCCTTTTATCCTTAAATTTTTCTGTGTGGATTTCCGAGAATTTAGTATGTTTATGTTTATGCTATACTGTTTTTCTTTTGCAAGTAATTTAAAGGGCATTTTATGATTTAATTTTTAAAAATTGTCTTTTATAGTTGCAAGTTAATTAATGAATATAGACTATTAAAATATGGACTATTTATATGGCGAATTGAACAAAACTGACAGTAATAGTCCTATGTATATTACTGGTTTTCATATTAACTTTGAGAAATATCTTTTTTCCTCCCATATGGAGAAATTGAAGTAGGTAAAGATGTCAGGTTTGTTCATTGGAGACAAGAAACTAAATATAAATTAGAGTTTGTGCAACAGTGTATGTTCAGATTTTACCAATTTTCCCGTAATTCATTTTAGAATAATTTTTTTCCTACAAGGATCCAGTCTGGAGTCATACATTGTAATTATTGTCACTATTGTTCAGTCTCTTTTTGGGGGCATTTTTTTGAAGGACACAAGCCAGTTGTTTTATAGACTGCCTATTTTTTTATATCTTAAAGACTTATGAATAGGTCGACCATGTAATTTACTCTCTAAACTGGGACATTGTTGAGAGTGAAAAAGGGAGTTGTTAATTACTCCAGGATGACAGATAAAAACCAGCAGTATCGCAGACAAATCAATATATGGTCACTGCATTTACAACTATTTTAGAGGAGCCAGATTCATACTTCACAGTCATAAAGAATAAATATGAATGATGTAGTTTATTTTTATGAACTATATTTAAATGGCTGTAATGGATAATCAGGAGATAATAACTATGATGTAAATATGGCAAAATAAAAACTACAGATCATTTATTCTAAAATTAAAGACTTCTTTATAGAGTTAGCATTCTTACACAGAAAATTAATTCATTGAATTACCTTTGTGTATTTTTGCAACACTTTATTTTGAAAGGTACACTATAAATTATATCTGTTAAAATTTTCTGTTCATGCTTTTATGCTTTTATCATTTTGTAATATAAATAGATTAACACCTAGCATTGATGAGATCAATAACTACGCTAACTTAATAATTTAGCTCTAAAAACTTTGTTTTTATTTCAGCTGGCTTCATAATGACTTAAAAGTGGCACTTATAGGCAGCCCCGTGGATCTCACTTACAGATATGACCATCTGGGAGATTCCCCCAAAATTCTTCAAGACATTGCTTCGGATAGTCATCCATTTAGCCAGGTGTGCCCATTATATATCTACTCTTGTTGATTTTTTAAAGTATTATTTTAAAATTTTTCTTGTTTTTATAATAACAATATCTGACTACTATTAAAAATTATTGTGATATTGAAAAGGACATGGATGAAAGTAAAACATTTGCCAAAATCTCACCACCCCAAGCAAGTATTAAGTATCATAATAATTTCTGTTCATATATTAAAGCAAGATGGATAAATAAAGCAAACAAAAATGAGATCATACTGTACATGCTATTTTTATTTACTGGAGTTTAATTTTACTTGAAATTATCAGAAAAGAAATTGAAGTAAAACTGAAAGGATTGAACTTTAACCATCAGTGAAATCTTTCTTTATTGTAAGAGTTATTCCTAAATTTCACCAGTCCTTTTATATGACTTTTTCATTACTAAGTTCTTTATTTACATTTATTTTATTGCTGTCTGTAGATTATAGTTTTTATTTTATCAAGAGGGGTTCATAGTCTACGGCCATGCTACCTTGAACAAGCCCGATCCCGTCTGATCTTAGAAGCTAATAAGCAGGGTCGGGCCTGGTTAGTACTTGGGTGGGAGACACCTGGAAAGACCAGGTGCTATAGACGTTAAAAATAAAATAAAATAAAGCTGACAAGGTCTTGCAATCTGTGAGGTCAACAAAGGGTTGCCTCACCTAAAAAATAAAAAAAATAACAACAACAAAAAGAGAGGCTCATAGGTGCATTACTCTTTTGAGTTCTTGCTTGTTTGAGAATGTCTAGTATTTTGTTCTTGATGAGAGCCGTGGCAGAATATAAATTTCTAGGGTCACACTTTTTTTTCTTCTCTAAACTTTATAGGTATCCTTTTGTTACTGTGGAGAAACCTGACATCAGTTGTGTTCTCCCCCAGCCATGTCCTAGCTTATTTTTTGTACCTGGATACTTCTTCTCAATACTTAATACTTGATCCTTTATCCTCGAAATTTAATAACTTCACCAGGTGGTGATGCTAGTGCTGGGGAGCAGCTGCACATACAGATGAAGCTTCACTCCCCGGCCTGCCACTCACCTCCTGCTGTGCAGCCCATTTTCTAAGAAGCTGCAGACTGATGCTGGTCCTCAGCCCCAGGGATTGGGGACCCCTGCTATTTAGAGAACATTTCTCAATTTTTCTGGGACCTACCCATAGTCATTCTGGCTAAAGAACATTTGGCTAGGGTTTTGATTCTCAATGCTTACTTTTAGAAAATCTGTTTGACAATATGTTTTAATAAAACCTGGCTGTATGTATGTCTATATGTTGACTAGCAAATCAGAGACATTCATCTTCGAATTAAAACTTGGGGGCACATATTGTAGATGCGAATTTGGCTAATTTAGTTTACTTCTAATGTTTTATTAATCAAAGTTGTTTTTTTTTTTGTTTTTTTTTTAAATAGGTTCTAAAGGAAGCTAAAAAACCAATGGTGGTTTTAGGCAGTTCTGCACTCCAAAGAAACGATGGGGCAGCAATTCTTGCAGCTGTTTCCAGCATTGCTCAAAAGGTTCGGATGAGTAGTGGTGTTACTGGTGACTGGAAAGTAATGAATATCCTTCATAGGTATGTTGAGTAATTGTTTTATTTTTTATTTATTTTTTATTTTTTATTTTATTTTTTATTTTTTAAATTAAGTTTATTGGGGGTAACATTGGTTAATACAGAGTAATTGTTTTATATACTATAAAATTAAAGTAATTTTGTGTACATGTGTTGCTATTTCAAAAACTTAATCTATAACAATGTTATCTCAGTAGCAGATGTGAAATAGAAACCTTTCTGCGTGAGAACGAAAGATAATAAATAATAAAAATATCTGAAAAAGTAAGTGTTGAGAAAATCTTGAAAATCAGTATACCTTGGTTCAAAAATTGCAATAAGTCTTTCATTAAATGATAAAAGTGTAAGCTAACATGAGAATTTATCTGAGTAAAGATTTTTGCTGACTATGTTAATAATGCAAATTTATTTTAAGAAAGTTGGAAAGAGAAGAAAGTGTACAAAATATCAATTATCTTTATTCCACAATCTGTAAATAATTACAGTTGTTATTTAGGTGCACTTCCTTTTGGTCTTTTATTTCCTTTGTAAATATTTTTTTAGTTTCATAGTTGAAATCATACTGTATATACAATTTTGTGTCCTGATTTTGATCAATTTTTATTGCCAAATAAGAATTTCCTCCTGTGATTAGAAATTCTCTATAAACTTCAGTGTCAATGAGTATATATAATTTTTTATCCATTTCATTCTTATTAACATGTATATTGCTGGTAGTCTTGATTAATAATGCAGTGATACACAGATATCTCTGAACTTTAGATTGTTTACTTTGGGTAGATTTCTAAAAGAACTATTGGGATAAATAGGATTAACATTTTTGAGTCTCTTAGCATATTTCCAATTATTTTTAGAAAGGTTGTACCATTTTTACATTAGTGAGTTTTCTCATTTCACATAATCCTTTCTGCCTTAAGTATTATTTTTAAAATTCTTCAAATTTGTTTAAGGATTGGGCTAAACATTTTTTTAAAGTATGATAGGCAAATTTTAAAATTCAAGTGTTCGCATGTATTTCTAAACATTAATTTCAGTGTTGTATTTCTCCACTTACTGGTTTAATTTGTCATTGTTAATCATCAGATAACATTTTCAAAATTTTATGTTTTTAAAAAGTTTATTTACATTTACCACGTCTAGATTCATTTTAGCCACAGTTTTTACTTTATTTTTAATTCACTTTTGCATCATGTCTTTATTCACATAGTTTTTTTTGTTTGTTGTTTTTTTTCCTGACTGGGTACTAAATTAAATTTTTTTTTTCAATTTCCGAATGTCTTTCTGGTTTCTTCTCACAAATGACCACTTGGCTAGGATTTTTTTTCATCTGTTCTTTAATATTTAAGAGAGGATCTCATGTAATCTGAGTTTTATCTCTGATGCTAACCTGACGTAAATATGTACATGTGTCTGTCTCCCTGTTTACCCTTTGGGTGTTTTATTTTTGATGTTAAAAAATTCTAACAATATAACTGGGTGACCCTCATTTGTCATTACCTTTGTATGAGAATATCATAGATACTCTCCTTTTTCAAGTTAAAATTTTAATGTTTATATTCTCAGTTCAGAAAAAGCTTATTCATTTGCTTTTACATTGTTATTTGTTCTCATACAGAACTTTCTGTTTGTTATACATTGGTTGGCTCTTTTCTTTCATTTTTTCACTTTTTTCTCTGTGTTTAGACATAATTTTTAAAATTCTATCATTTCTTGAGTTCATTCTGGAGAGCACTAACGCAGTTACAATTTTTAATTACTAACCTTCTTTGTTTATTTCATTCTTACCACAAGATATACCTTTTTTTATGAGAGGTCAGTGTAATTTATTAGGATATTTCTTAATGCTTGTTGAGAACATGAAACATAGTTTAAAACTCTTTTTCAGAATAAAGCACATTTACTAATTCTTGAAGAATCTTTTAATTGGTCCCATAGTTTTGTTTTTCTTTTGTTTTTTTTTTTTTTTTTACT
>PVKZ01004175.1:32208-94440 GCA_004027375.1 Macroglossus sobrinus | reverse complement strand
ACTTCTCTGCCTCATTCCCGGCCTGCCCAGCGGCATGGTGGACCCCCTGACCAAACTTCTCTGCCTCCTTCCAGGCCTCATTTATTCCATGGTGAACCCCATGGCCAAACTTCTCTGCCTCATTCCCGGCCTGCCCAGCGGCATGGTGGACCCCCTGACCAAACTTCTCTGCCTCCTTCCAGGCCTCATTTATTCCATGATGAACCCCATGGCCAATCTTCTCTGCCTCATTCCCAGCCTGCCCGGCAGCATGGTGGATCCCCTGGCCAAACCTCCCGGCCTCATTCCCAGCCTGCCCAGTGGCATGGTGGACCCCCTGACCAAATTTCTCTGCCTCCTTCCAGGCCTCATTTATTCCATGGTGGACCCCCTGGCCAAACCTCCCAGCCTCATTCCCAGCCTGCCCAGCAGAATGGTGGATCCCCTGGCCAAACCTTCCTGCCTCATTCCCAGCCTGCCCAGCAGCATGGTGGACCCCCTGGCCAAACCTTCCTGCCTCCTTCCCAACCTGTCCAGCAGCATTGTTGGCCCCATGGATAAACTTCTCTGTTTCCTTTCCTGCTTGTCCGATGCCATTGTTGATCCCATGGGCTACCTTGTCCAAGCCGTGGTTGAGCCCCTGGATGCCCTTGTCCACTTCCTTGCCGGCACTGCTCCCCATGTTGCTAAGTCCATTAAAAACTTTCTCCACTTCCCTTCCAGCTTGAGTGATTCCGTTATTGATGCCTTCCAGGGCCTTGCCCACTTCTCTCTCTGCATTACTTAGCCCTCGGTTGATTCCGTCAATGACCTTCGCAAGGGGGTCGTCATTGGCCGCCCATCCAGGCAGGGCCCCCAGTAGAAGTAGGAGGGAGCAGGAGCTGACCAAACTGGCAAGATGCATATTGTTGGGAGGCTGGGGAGGATGCAGAGAGGAGCCAGTGAAGCAAAGCTGCTATTTATCCTCTGTCTCCCTCCCTCTTCTCCACCCCTCATGACTCAATCACCCCTGCGAGGCACTGACTTGGTCTCCAGTCAGGTAGGTATTTCCCAGGAAGATCTGGGATTGAGCAATGAAGAGGAGGAGGAAAAGAGGATGAGTCATAAATGGAGAACACTCACATGGCATCTTTGCTCCTTGCCCAGCTCGGGCCCTCCACCCCAGAGCCCAGATATCTGCCCTTCCAACCACCTCCTCTTTTCATTCCTCACCCACTAGCCAGGCCTCCTTTCTCCCAACCCCACCTTCAACCATCCCAATTTCTGGTTCCCCAGCATCTTCACTCCTCTCAGGGGATCTAAGGATCTAGCTTCCCCAGCAGTGAGATTCTAGAAAAATGGGAGGTACAGTCAGGAAGAGGGGAGCACTCCTGGGAAGTTGATGGAGTCTTTAGACCTTGTTCTTATTGTTCTTTTTTAATCCCCCTCAACACACACTTACTATGCTCCAGCCACACAGGACTTCACCCTCGTCCTTAAACAGCCCTTTGGCATCCACCAAGCTCATTCCTGCCTCATGGCCTTTGCACTTGCTGTTCTTTCTGGAATGCAGAACTCAGATCTTCACATGGAGGATTCCTCCTCATTGTTTTTGCCTCAAAAACTTCTCAGAAAACCTTCCCTGGACATTCCTCAGTTACACTGTGTAATATCTTCCTTTGATTTTTATACCACTTACCACAATCCAAAAATATTTTTATTGTCTTTCTCACTTATCATATTATAAACTTCCAGAAGACAGAGCCTTTGTGTTGGTTACTGCTACATCCTAAACGTCCATTTGTTCAGTCTATAAATATTTACTGAACCCCATTGCCTGGGGTTCAGTAAATATTTATAGACTGAACAAATGGATGGATTAGAAGAAGCCAAGAGAAGACAGGCTAGGCCTGAGTCTCAGAGGGTGCTGGGGGAAAGGGTGCCTGGGACCCCAGAGGAGCCTAGGGTCCCTTGGGGAGGGTTGGAGATTTTGGAGCAAGGATCAAATTCTCATCACAGAACCCTGGTTTCCTGCCTCCCAGCCCTTGGGCAAGGGCAGGGGGCTGATTGCCATGAGCTGGGACAGGACGCAGTGTCTCCTGAAAAGCCGGTTCAGGCAGCCATGGGGAGGGGCTGAAGACCCAGGACAGCAGGAGACTGTCAGACAAAACCTGGGCTGGGGGCCAGAAGCTCATTCTTTCTGCCCTCTTTCCCCTGGAGATGGTTAAGTCATAACCTGAAGCCCCAGGTGTTGACATGGTGGCATGAATTGGAGGGGGAAACAGCTGAGAGTTTGGCCTAGGAGTAAAGAGGGCATCGGAAGGAAGGGCAGGTGGTGGTTGTAAATCTGTAGCAGATTATCTATCTGGAGCTAGTTTAGGGGGAGGTGGAGACCAGAAGGATGAGAGCTAATGGGTGGGTACAGTTGGGTGCAGGGGTGAAAGATATTTGGGTTTTGGTGCCAAGGGAAGAAACCGAGAGAGGGGTGGAGGTGGGATTGCTAGTGGGAAGGCCAGGCAGGAAGGAATGTGCAGGGTGTGAGCAAGTGGGGGTGGCAGAGTTATGTATGTGGGTGCCCAGGTGTGGTGAGAATCTGCACGTGTTTTCAGGCTTTGTTCAAACAAGGGAGACAAGGCCCACTGCCCTTGAAGGACCCCAAGTTCCACCCCAGATCCTGAACAATTGGATCCACCTAGAACCAGGCATCCCTGAGTTAGAGGCCCAGGAACTTCTGCCTTCTCTGGGCTCTAACAATAGAGGGTGATTAATTGTGCCACCTCTCCACGATTGAGCTCATCAAATCTGTTTCCCAGTTTCATGCTTCAGGGACAAAGCCAAGTCCCTGGGCAATGTCAGGTGTGGCTTTTCTGCCCTGTCCAGTGCCTAAATGAGGGTGTTTCCCATGCCAGGAGATTGCTGGGTGGGGAGGTCCAAAATCCTAATCCATTCCAAGATTGACAAGGTGGGGGTTTCTCCATTTATCTTTCCACCCCTCTCTCTGCCCCATCCTACCATCTTCTGTCAGCCCCAGTCCTTTTCCTCGGTGCTCCATTCTAAACACTGGCCACTATTTGATTCCGGACTTAGGCATCTGTCTCTGTGAGACTGACCTAGACTTGTCCTTTCTTTGCCACCCTCTGCTGGTCTTGGTAATGTGGCTGTGCTGCTTTCCTAGAGCAAGTGGAGCAAGTAGAGGTGGTTTCAGTCACAGCTCCCACAAAAGTATACACACAGTGTGCTTGCCAACCCCGGGCGCCTCCAAACACGCATCCTAACCGAAGCCTCACTGAACAGGAGCTACCATGGGCTTCCCAGCTCGGGTTACTATTCACAACACTTCCTATAGCTTGGCAAATATTTGTTAGGCCGATGCTTTGGCTGATCTTGCCATAAAATCATCAGGATCTGAATCAGCCTTTGGGAGGACAGATCTTAACTCTTCGTCTCTACTTTTGATCCTTTATATTTTCTAAGAAATATTTTAATTGCGTAGAGCTTTTAATAATGATTATTATAAAGATATACAAAATCGGTCCCTTTACAATCCTGGTTGTGTGTGGTCTTTTTTATCCCTTTGATCATACATGTTAAGTTTGTCTTTTGTTTACTATCTTTTTTAGTATTGGTTCTAGAAATCTCCCTATTCATATATCCAATTTATTTTCAGTTCCACCTCTCCTGGGCCATCCAAGAAGGAAGGCCTCACCCCTCACCTTGTCCCATGGCAGGTGCTTAGCAAACTTAGTTCCCACAGAGGTTTGGGGAAGGAAGAGGTTATGTCATTCTGCCCCTTCTTGCCTCCACACCTCTCTATGGGATGGTGACTCCTTGGCCCAAACCCGTACACCTCTAAATCTTGATCACAGCTCTGTGTCAACTGGTTCTGCAGGTGAAGGTGTCTGTCTGTGAGTCACAGATGTGCAAGCCCCCACCCCCCAGTGCTTGAGGGGATGGGAGCTATCTGTCCTTTGCTCTTTGTCAAATGTTGATGGAACCCTGCTTTGTGCCAAGCACAGTTCTAGCTGCTGGAGGCCCAGCAGTGAACAAAATAGACAAGAACACATGCCCTATGGAGGAGACAGAGAACAGTATATCAATATCTAGATCATGACAAACTACATGAAAAGCCACAGGAAAAGAATTGGGGTGCTGTGAAGATATGGCTTGGAGGTTGCTTTAATACTAGGGATCAAAGAAACCTGGAGGTTACATTTATTTATTCATTCTGGTATTATTTATTAAGTGAGCACCCTAAACATTCTTCTAGTCATCAGAATATAAAATTGATGAGGTAGACAAGCACTCTGCCCTCCAAGAGCTTGGGCTAGTGGGTAGAGACAATTGATAAGAAAACAAATGAATAAACAAGATGATTTTTTAGAGAAAGATATATGCTGTGAGGAAAATAAAAATAATAGCATGTAACCCTGGGGCAGTTTTGCACCATGGAACATCTAAGCCAGGAAGTCAGACACAGCCTCTTGGAAAGTGGGTATGTTGAAGGGGGCGGAGTGTGATGGCAGATAATGGCTGAGAAAGGGGAGAACTGTAGATGGGGAGTCAAGAGGGTGTCTCTTAAAGAGTGGCACCTGAGGGAAACCAAGAGGCAACCAGCCAAGAGATGGCCTCGGCAGGGCTTCCAGGCATAAAGGAACAGCTAAGGTAACTATGCAGGTAGGGGGCGTCAAGGAACAGCATAACGGAGAGAGAGGAGAGAGAAAAGGGTTTTGAGGGCCAGTATAAAAAGCTGGATGCTATTCTAGATGCCAGCGGTGGCACACGTTACGAATGGGACTGGGCCTTCATGCCGCCACCTCTGTGACGTCACTGGGCACTGTGCCATCACTGGGCACTGTGCCGCTCCGGCAGGTTGTCTGTGCCCCACGTCGCAGTAACATCGCGGTGGGTCCTGGTGCAGCTAGGCCATGAAACTTTAGAAAGCATGTCGAAACGCGACATCGTCCTCACCAATGTCACCGTTGTCCAGCTGCTGCGACAGCCATGCCCGGGTGAGGAAAACGCCGAAACGCCCCCGGGGAGGGGAAGTGAGGGCAGTCGAGGAGCAGGGATCGCCGGGTCAGAGCCCTCTTCCGAGAGCGTCCCCGCGAGGGACAGGACACAAGGCAAAGGAAGGGCTGCCGCTGGCGGGCGCGGCTCTTCCAGCCAGAGTTGCTTCCCTCTCTCCCTCTAACCCCACCTCCATCAGCCCCCCGGGTTTGCTGGCGACGGTGGAAGGGACGGGAACCCCCGCCCTGAAGGTGCACTACTTGCACAAGGTGGAAGGGTAGAAGCAGGGGCTGGATTTACGCTCTCTCTGAGCACAGTCGCTGGTGTTGGAGGAGCTCGGCGAGATGGGTTTCACATAAAATTGACGCTCATGTCGATCAGCGCGAAAGGGCCATTTGGGGGTTGGTGGGCTTTGCTCTCTTCCCACCCACCCCCCCATCCCTGCCTCCGTATTACACGAACCGAGGACACTAGCAACCTGCCAGAGCCGTGCGCTCACTGAAACCTCACAACCACCTGGTGAGGCCAGGGGTTTATTGTCCCCATTTCATAGAGCCCAAACCACTTCCCTAGATCTCTCACACCAAAATAATAGAGTTGGTATTCGTAGTGCTTGCTCGGCAGCCTTACCTCACCCAGCCAGAGGTGCACACACATACTTAACCCGACAAACTCAGATCGAACCCAGGTCTTCCGTAAGGGCAACTCCCTTTCCCTGGTGCCATGCCACCCTCACTGCCTGCCGCCGGGAAGCTCCGCCCCTCGCGGGGCGGGCGTGGCCTGAGTGAAGCAAGACTTAGGCCTGGCTCCAGAGTCCCCAGACCCCTGCAAGATGCAGCAGCAGACACGGTAAGGGCTACGGGCCTTGAACCTCCTCCCTGCTTGTCACTCGCTCTTGTCGTCTTGGGCCTCGGTTTTCCCTCTGTAAAATGGTTTTGTAGAGTACGCCTACCTGGATTCTGTGGGGTGATGCATGTGGAGACCACCACTGTACCTAGGCCATGGTGGAACCCAGGAAATGGGAGTGTCATTTTAATAGGGAGAGAAAGATGCTTCATTGCTGAAGCTCCTCCAGACTCCTCATTCCCAGGGCAGAAGCTTTCCTCTAGCCCATATACCACCCCCTCCCATCCTCCCTAACCCTCTTCCCTCGCTAGAGTAGGGAGCAGGAGAGGAGAAGGCTGGGGGAAGTTGGGACAGGACCACCTGAGTTTTCTTTTGAAAGGTCGCCGAGTGTGCTCTGATCCCCACTCTTAAGCCAGGTGGACAGCTCTCCCTTTCCTGATAGCAGAAACAGAACCCCAAGGAATGCAAACATCCTTAAGGTCACCAATTATAAGTTCTCTGCCACCAGTAAACACTAATACATTTATAAACTTATATTGCTACTGGAAACAGCAACAGTCCAGCCTCAGGCCACAAGGTCTGTGGCAACCCAGAGAGGTCATAGTGTCAACAGCTGGGGCCTGGCTCTTAGCCCCACCACCTCCCAGGTGCTTTTGATTCTGGTACCAAACACCTTCATCCTCCAGCCTCTCTGATCATTTCTCTCTCTCCCTTATGAATACTTAGTATCAGACTTCCTTTCCTCTATTAAAATCAGCACCTACTGGGTTTTGAGATCTTACCAAGTTTTCATAGAAGCCCCAGATGAAGGGTCAGAGGAGATGACAGGAAATAAACCAAAGAGGATCATTAACTTGCCCAAGGCCACACAGCTGGCAGGTAGCTGAGCCAGGGCTGATATCAAGGCCTGATCCCCACCATGAAACCCTCTACCAGGCAGGCTCCCTGACTGCTGTCTCCACCATATCTCCCTTCTCCTCAAGCCCTCATCTGCAGCTCAGGTAGCACGCCTCCAAGTACAGGTGTTTTAAAATACAGTATGGGAGTGGAAGTGTGTGTTTGGAGAGGTGGAAGCTGATGAGGTCTCCATTTGCTTCATGTTATGATACATATTTCCTAAACTACTCTGAGGATAAGAATCACCTGGAATGCTTGTTAGAAACAGGATCCTTGGGCCTCAGTGAGGACCTACTGAGTCAGACTTCCCTAGGAGAGGCCTCTCTCTGATGCTTTATCAGAACAGTTTGGGGACCACTGAGCTATGTCAATTATCAGACAATTCAAGAAAAGATATTTGAAATGTATGTGTAATGTTCCCAGATTCTTGTGATAAGCACTACACGTTATTACCTCATTTAACTCTCGTTTAAAGTACCCTCCAAGAGAAGTATTAGTATTATCTCCATTTTACAGAGGAGGAAATTGAGGTACAGAGCATATCACCCCAAGCAATTGTTAAAAATACACAGTACCCATTGAATTAGAATCTCCAAGGAAGGAGCCTTGGCATTGATATTTTAAAGCAAACCCAGCCCCTGCTCACTCTGTGGATCAGGTATGTTTGGGAAACAATGGGCTTGGTTGGCCACTAGGGGTCAGAAGCCAGCAACAACAGTTTCTGGTGGCAAAGATGGTTCATCCTCTCTTACTGGATGGTGCCGTTCATTGCCGCCCCCACTGGGGATGCTTTTGTTCTCTCTCCCCACAGTAACCAGAGCACCACCCCCACGGGAGCCTGAGCCCCAGCCCGAACCCCAGCCTGAGCCTGAGCCTGAGCCCGAGCCCCAACCTCAGCCTCAGCCTATCAAAGAGGAAGATCCCCCTCCTCCTCCACCTCCACCACCACCAAAGGTTACCGTGGTTCGGGAACTGACTGTTGGCATCAATGGGTAAGTTAGCCCCAGTGCCTGGGCCCTTCTTATAACCTTAGGGCCCAGCCTTTCCTCCGATGACTGAATGGGATGTCTCCACTTTTCTCAACATCAGCATTTTCATTCTGTCCACCTTGAAGAAACACCTGCAAAGGTGGACAGGTCTCCGCCCTCAGTTTACAGTCTGGTAGGAACACAATCAACAAATAAGGAACATGACACTTTGGTGATGTGTTATGAACAGTATGAAGTATAGTAAGACTGGAGAAGGCAGTGTTAGTTAAGGTGTCAGGGAAGACCAGATGTGCAGCAAGAAATGACTCTGGGGCAGAAGTGTCAGCTTAGTGTGCAAAGGACAGGCAGGAAGTCAGTGTGGCTGGTGCAGAGCGAGCAAGGGAGAAGAGGAAGGAGTATGGTGGAAAGTGGGCAAGGGCTTGGTAGGCCACAGTAAGGAGTTTGGATCTGGTTTTACTGATAGAGTCATGGAGGTTTTTAGGCCAAAAGACATAATGTGACCTTAAGTTCTACAAGATCCATCCAGCTACATGGTTAGGAATGGGGAAGAGGATGGATGCATGAGGAAGCAAGAAACTCAGTTAAGTGGCTGGTGAGGTCGTCTGGGCAAGATGGTAGGGGCCCACAAGAGGGCTGGTTACCTTCTTGCCCCAGACTGAGTACCACCCAATCCCCTTGAGGGGCCCATGTCACCCACTTCTCTCCCATTTTCTCCTCTGCCTGCTGGCTGAGGATTCTGAGGACAACCACAACCCCTGTCCCTGAACAGATTTGGACGCATTGGTCGCCTGGTGCTACGTGCCTGTATGGAGAAGGGCGTGAAGGTGGTAGCAGTGAATGATCCATTCATTGACCCGGAATACATGGTGAGCAGCAGGTAGAGGGTAGGACTGAGATGGGGAGGGGGTTCAGGGAGCTCTTTAGAAGGCTCCCAGCTGCAATGTGGAACCTTCACCAAGAGAGGGATTCCTGAGGGATTCTCACTCCCCCACCATCACCCTAAGACTTGGAACTATACTGTTTCCCACAGGTGTACATGTTTAAGTATGACTCTACCCATGGCCAATACAAGGGGACTGTGGAATACAAGAATGGGCGGCTGGTCGTGGATAAACAGGAGATCAGTATCTTCCAGTGGTAAGGGCAGCTTTCTAATGCATGGTTGCAACACATTAATGAAGGAGATGTAAAGATGACGAGAATGGGATTCCACTCTGTCACACAGAGTTCATAACCCCCAGAATATAAGAAGCAATAATCTGGAAAGATGCCCCACTCATAAAGGGCAAGGAAGGCTTATGGTGAGGTGGTCAAGGCTGGGTGCAAAGATGGGGGTAGGGTGGAGACAGGGAATGGAACACCACTGAGAATGGGAGAAGCTGCTTGACCTAAGTTTAAAGTCATACCAGGAACAATACCAACACAGCCATCATTACTCAGACATACCACATCCTGTCTCTCCTTAGCCTGGGCACCATTATTCCTGCCACTTAGCATTCCCCTCCTCTTCCCTGTCTCCAAAACAGCTACCACCTCAATGTGCACCCCCACGGATACTGCCTTGTCAGGTCACTGCAGCAGTTGTTTCCCCCTCCCCCACCCTCCGTCACTGCACTTGTTGGCATTCACCAGGCACTTGGCACAAGCTGTCTTGCTATGTGTATACTTTACTCCACTCCATTATTCCTAGTCAGATGACCTTGGGCAAGGGAATGAACTTCCTTGAGCCTATTTCCTAATGTAGCTGATAAGGATGATGACCATATCCATCACAGCCATAGTGGGGAGCACAGCTGAAGTTAACAGGTCTGTGCGAAGCACTGGAAATAGCATTTTCCCACAAGGCCACAGCCTCCTTGCAAGAAGGGCGCAAGCCTTGGCTCTGGGTAGACTCAGTAGTTCCTTGAAGAATGAATGGAAACCAAGCAGGAAAGCAAGCCCATAAAGGCCTAGTGGAATGGGCTAGGGCCTCCTGGGCTGCTAACTCTTTGCCCCATGCCAACTCAGCAATTACTGCAAATGAATTCATTGAAGAGCCCAACTTGGAAGGCAGGAAATGGCGGGGGGGCGCCTCAGAGAAGAGCTAGTTAGGCCAGATGATAAGGTGACCTGACAGAGCAGATGCCCAGGGAGAGAGAAGAACCATGTGTGTGGCCCAGGGAGAAGAGAGGAAGCAAGTCATTCATTTATTCATTCATACATTTCCTCATTCATTTATTTATTCATTCACTCTGGCATTGCAGCCAGTACAGATCCTAGGGCCAGCTTGCCTGCACTCTCAGCCAGCTCTGCCTCCTACCCCTTCACTTCTGCCCTGGCTCCTCTGAAGAATGCCAATAATAACAGTACTTACTCCTCAGGTCGTGAGAGTTAAATGAGTTCAGTATAGGTAAAGCATTTTGAATATGGACATCTGACAGGTGTTCTGTAAACACGTAGGATGGCTAATAAAAAATACTCCTACAAACACTGACTGAACCCCTCTGGGGCAATCAGGCTTAATGACAAAGAAAACAGACCCAGCCCTGCTACAAAGAGTGGTCTAGAACAGGGGCCGCAGACCAGCACCAGTCCATGGCCTGTTAGGAACTGGGCCACACAGCAAGTGAGCAGCGGACCAGTGAACAAAGCTTCATCTATATTTGCAGCCATTTCCCAGCACTAGCATCACCACGTTAGTTCTACCTCATATGATCAGGCATTAGATTCTCAAAGGAGTATTGGTCCCTGGTGCCAAAGAGGTTGGGGACCGCTGGTCTAGAAAGAGACAGACACTAACAAATAATCACAAAAGCAAATACTGCAGCTGTGATAAACCCAGTGAAGGAAAAGACTAGTAGAAAACAAGCCAAGTAGAAAACAGGAATAGATGTTTAATATGTTTCAAGTACAAACATTTGACAAAATATCAAGTAAAAATATAAATTTATAAAACAGGAAACAGAAAAGCTCCTTACTTTTCTGATGTAAACCCCTAACTCCTGCTGACCCCAGGGCAGCCTAAGGCTTTGGTTACATCCCCACCACCCCCATTGCTCTCAGGATGTAGTACGTATCTTCAGGGACTTGCCTGTCAGTTAGCTCCGGGTTGTAGGAACTGAGAGGCAAATACAAGAGGGGCAAGGAGGGCTGTGGTGAGGTTGCCAGAGCAAGGGACCTGAAGCCTCACCCTCCCAGTGTCCACATTCCAGGCAGCATAGGTAGAAAGGGCCTAATCTGGTTGGGAGTAGTCAAGGATGGTCCCCTGGGGCCAGGTAAGGCCTGAGTTGGGGAAGTGGCAGCTTGTACATACCCAGGTGGTGCAGTCAAGAAAAGTGGCCTGCAAAGGGATTTGGGGTGAGGCAAGACCAGCAGGGTCGAATCCATCTGGGACAGCTAAGTATGTGTGGGGTGAGAACAGATGGTTACACGCCAGGTGGGAAGGTGTCTGGTCAGCCCTTTGAGCAGTAAAGGCCATGGGCTATGAAGGTGAGGCCATGTAGGGAGACTGACACACAGCACTGACACCCCTCCACAGCAAGCAGCCCAGAGATATCCCCTGGAAGTCTGTCGGGAGCCCCTTTGTGGTGGAGTCCACAGGCGTGTTCCTGTCATTAGAGGAAACTTCCGTAAGTGGGAGAGGTGTCCAGGCAGGGATTGGGGGGGAACGGGTGGCACTCAAAGCACCTCATGAATTCACGACACCAGTGCTCCTTCTTCCTTCCCCAGAACCACATCAAGGCAGGTGCCCTTCGTGTGGTCATCTGTGCTCCCTCACCAGATGCACCTATGTTTGTCATGGGGGTGAACGAAAAGGACTATAACTCTGACTCCATGAAGATTGTCAGGTAATGGGTGGCAACATCCTGAAGTATGTAAGTCATGCCCAGAGGACATGCCAGCCTGTGATGGGGAGGGATCAGACCCACTCACTCCACCCCCACTCCCACCAGCCTCCCTGCTTTTTTCACATCAGTCTGCTTCTCCTTCCCAAAGTCTTAATAGTCATCATGTTAGTATCACCCTAAAACTTCTGGACAACATGCTTGGGGGAGCTTCCCCCAGCTGCACCTCCGGTACCTCCTTCAGTCTAAATGCAGCCCCAGTGATCCCCCTCATCCCCATCCTGACTTTTCACAAAACACCCCCAAAGTGAGGTGGGGGGTGGCTCTGTGACTCACCTCACAGTGCCTTTGCACACGGACTGTTTCAGCAATGCATCCTGCACCACCAACTGCCTGGCCCCCCTCGCCAAAGTCATCCATGAGCGATTTGGGATCGTGGAAGGACTGATGGTGAGTTGGGAAGAGGGCTGGGCCAGGATAGATGGCAGGGAAACTCTACCTCTTCCTCCCAGGATATGCTTAGTATGTGGAGTTAACAGAAAGAGACTGCTTTCAGGAGGAGAGGCTCACCAGTGATGAAGTCTTTTAAAATACTGTGCAACATTCAGGAAAGGCTGGACCCTAGCCTGCAGGTGCCCTCCTGTGGTCTATGGTGGTGGTCCTGCCAACCTCCACACCTAGCTCACCACCACAGACCTGGGAAAAAGGCATGGGAGCTTAGGAGCAGGAAGGCTCCTAAGCCCCCTTCTTCTCCAAGACCACAGTGCATTCCTACACTGCCACCCAGAAGACAGTGGACGGGCCATCGAAGAAGGCCTGGAGAGATGGACGGGGAGCCCACCAGAACATCATTCCAGCCTCCACAGGGGCTGCCAAGGCTGTGGGCAAAGTCATCCCAGCACTCAAAGGGTATGAGGGCAGGAAGCTGCAACCAGGGTAGAGGGCACACCTCAGGTGGACTGGACTGGACTGGTCCCCAATCCTTGAGGCATCTACTGAGGGAAAAGTAAAGGTGAAAGGAGATGAACAGAGAAGTCCTTAAGTTCTGACACCCGCCCCAATGTGGGATTCTCCAGGAAGCTGACAGGAATGGCATTCCGGGTGCCAACCCCAGATGTATCTGTTGTGGACCTGACCTGTCGCCTGGCCCAGCCTACCCCATACTCGGCCATCAAGGACGCTATAAAAGCAGAAGCCAAGGGGCGCATGGCTGGCATCCTTGCCTACACTGAGGATGAGGTAGGGGCTCAGGAGAGGGGAACCTGGAAGGAGCCCTCTAGGAGGGAGCAGGGCTGGGAAAGTCAGCTCTCCCTGCCTTAGAATCTTCACACTTGCTGCTCCTTTGATATGGAAAGCTTTTCCCTCAGGTGGTCATGTAGTCTGTCCTTACCTCCTCCAAATCTCTACTTCAGCCTTCCTCCTCAGCACGATGTTCTTTTTGTGGTCCTTTTTCCTACCTAGGATTTCATTTCATAGTCACTGTTGGTCCTGCTAATATGTGTCCTCCAAGAAAGCAAGAATTTGGAGACTATCTTTTCACTTCTATAGCTTCGGCTGTCTTCCCAGGGCTTGTCACACAGCAGGTGCTCACTACATGCTTAGTGAACAAGAAAACATATCCCATTTTTCAACACTTGCTCAGGGCAGGCAATGCCAGATGCCTTCCCTGTGAGGAATGAATGTTACTGTCCCTTTGCTCCCAGTAGTACCATCTCTGGTGCTGTCTCCCTGCTTTAGCTCCTGCAGGTCCACCCTTACACAGCTGCCAGGACCTCTTGTTTTAATAAATTCAGAGCACATCACCCCCACTGCTGATAACCCTCCTGTGGCCTTACATCACACGGAGGCCAAAATAGTCAGGGCCTCTGTGCTATAGCTCCTTCCACCTCAGATACTGCTGAGGACCTAAGCTGGTGACCTCCTAGTCATTCAGACTCAGCCTCAAGACCTCTCCTCATGGGCCTCTGTGCCAGCCATTCCAAGTGCCTGCATTATTTCCAGAAAATAATATTTATTGGTGCAGCACCTGAGTGTTTGTGGTCTGTGTCCTTTGGCCAGTTTCCTACAAGCAAAGCCTCCATGTGCCTTCCTCATACCCATCTCCAGAGCATGGAAAAAGTAGGGCTCCATCAAATACTGTAGATGAATGAATGGTCAATATGCCTAAGAATCAGAGCCGGAGCTGCTGGAGGCCCTTGCTCTACAACCCACACCTACCTTTGAAATTCTGACACCCAGGTTGTCTCCACGGATTTTATCGGCAATACACACTCGTCCATCTTCGATGCTAAAGCCGGCATCGCGCTCAACGACAATTTCGTGAAGCTCATTTCCTGGTAAGGGGGAAGAGGTCAGACATCGGGGTGGAGAATACTGGCTGTGAACAGGAGAGATCCCGACTCCCTCCCCTCTTCCCCAGGTACGACAACGAATACGGCTACAGTCACCGGGTGGTGGACCTTCTCAGCTACATGTTCAGCCGAGATAACTGAAGCAGGACAGCCCCTACTCTGCTTCCCTGTTCTCCCCGGGCCAGAACCTCTACTTCTCATTCCCGCCCTCGGCTCCCAAAAGGTGCATCCTGCACCGCTGGGCCACTAGTGAAATAAAAAGCCAGAGTGCTTACTGCTGCTCCCAGTATCTTTGCGCGAGTCAGTCCGCTTTCTAGGCCCGTCTATGCTTCCTCTGGTAACCTGCGCCCAGGGCCGAGCATCACCGCTCCGCGGTGACTCCAGGGGGAAGTACGGCCCGCTCAGGTTCCGGTGGCTGCACTCCACGCCGCGCAGCGGCGGAGCCCATGACGTCAACGCGCCGGCGACTCGTGCTCCTTTCCCAGAAGGACGCGCGGGACACCGCAGAGGCAGAGGTGCCAGGCCCGGGCGCCAGGCGGGCTAAGTGGAGACCCGTGCTTCGGCAGCCCGGGACTGGCGCCATGACCTTGTTTCATTTCGGGAATTGCTTCGCCCTGGCCTACTTTCCCTACTTCATCACCTACAAATGCAGCGGCCTGTAAGTGCGGGGCGGCCAAGGGGCGGGGGGCGCGGGCCGGGGCGAGCCCTCACCTCCCGCTTCTGCAGGTCCGAATACAACGCCTTCTGGAAATGCGTCCAGGCTGGGGTCACCTACCTCTTCGTACAGCTGTGTAAGGTGAGGGCGCCCGGAGCCGTGGGTCTGGCCCCAGGCTCGCCAGACCCAAGGCTCCACCCCGCCCGGATCCCCGGGTGTGGGACGGTCCTCAGCACCCTGAGTAGGGACGCTCCGGAATACACCTAGAACACAGACTTTGGACCTGAGGAGAGGTCTCCAAGCAACTTTTACATAGCTTTTTTTAGTAAAATAGAGAAACTCATTTGTATGGTTCAGAGAGGTTTTGTATGATTAAGAGCTGCTAACCCCATATGGTGCATCTCCAGGCCTGACCCTGATACCCTGTGATTACCATAGAAAAACCTATGGCTCCTTCTCTCTGTCTCCCCTGGTCCTAAAATATTGCCCCCATCTGATGGTCCCTCTCCACATTGGCCCCCACAACCCCAATGTCCAGCCTTCCATGTACACACTAACTTCCCACAAAACCTGCATAGTTTATCCTTCTCACATTGAGGCGACCTCTCTATTTTCTGTTCTCAGATGTTGTTCCTGGCCACTTTCTTTCCTACCTGGGAAGGCGGCATCTATGACTTCATTGGGGTGAGTAGGGCAAGGGAGGAGAAGGGAGTACAGGAGTGGGGGCCCTGGCACCTGTGCTTACTGAAGCCTCAACCTGACCCACAGGAGTTCATGAAGGCCAGCGTGGATGTGGCGGACCTGATAGGCCTAAACCTTGTCATGTCCCGGAATGCCGGCAAAGGGGAGTACAAGATCATGGTTGCTGCCCTGGGCTGGGCCACAGCCGAGCTCATTATGTCCCGGTGTGTGCAGCAGCCTGGAACCCAGACTCCTGAGAAAGGACACCTGGGTTTCAGTGAGGTTCTGGAGGGTGGGGGCTCAGATTCTGGGTGCCGAGGGTTTCTGAGTACTGGAGAATACCTCCCTTTGCCTTGTTCAGTTGCATCCCGCTCTGGGTTGGAGCCCGAGGCATTGAGTTTGACTGGAAATACATCCAGATGAGTATCGACTCCAACATCAGTCTGGTACGCAAGTCCTGCTCTCCCATCCATGTCTTTTTTGCTGGTGGCGGTACTTCTCCCCAAGGCCTGGCACTGACTTCCTGCCTCCCCTCAGGTTCATTACATCGTTGCATCTGCCCAGGTGTGGATGATAACACGCTACGACCTGTACCACACTTTCCGGCCAGCGGTTCTCCTGCTGATGTTCCTTAGCGTTTATAAGGCCTTTGTCATGGAGTGAGCTGGGCAGGGTTGAAGGTTGGGTCCAAATGGGGGTGGGTTATCTGTTATCCTTCCCTTATTTTGATGTTTCCCCACAGGACCTTCGTCCACCTTTGTTCTCTGGGCAGCTGGACAGCACTACTGGCCCGAGCAGTGGTGACAGGGCTGCTGGCCCTCAGTACCCTGGCTTTGTATGTCGCCGTTGTCAACGTGCACTCCTAGGCTTGGCATTTCAGATATTGACATAGCTTTTCCTTGTCTCTAGGTTTAAGTGAAGTAAACAATATTTGGAAAGTAATTTTGGCCTCTATCTCTCTCTGGAACTGCCTACCAATACCATACTCATCGGCATCCCAGAGGCTCTTGTTCTGGCTTTGGAGCCAAGTAGACAAGCTAGGAAACTAGCTGGCCCTGACTTGTCCTGTATTCCTGGAGTAGATCCTCGGCTCCTAGTTTTCCTAGGGTAGACTGAGGGCTTGAAGTGAATACTCTTTGAGCAGTGGCAGAGACCAGGGCCCTCAGGGAACAGGTGACAGAAAGGAGTTAGAATCCAAGAGAGAGTTCTTGGAGACTTTTCACAGCCTTAACCTGACTGTCTCCCACACGGGTCATTCCCTGGCTGGTCACCTCCTAGAAGCCTGGCCTAATCTCCTTTGATTCACCATTTATATGGCAACCAGGGGGATCTGTTTGAAACCCCAGTCTTGTTCACCCTCTCTGCTTATATCCATCTAGGGCTCCCCAATGCACACTGAACAGTCCAACCACTGGACCTTTGGGGGCAGACTTTTGCGATTCTGAGCTTCTCAGTGTTTTGACTCAGTTCTGTTGCTCTCAGATCAAGTCCTGGCCTGAGCCTTCTTCGGGTGGAGTTCAGAGACAGCTGCAGCCAAATAGAGCATATGAGCCCCCCAGTTTGGATGTTTTCCTGGTTGCGACCCTCCCCACCCCAGCCCTTACTTGGCCCCTCCCCCTCCCTGAGAGGGCTATGAGAAGCAGGGCTTTGAATGTCATGCTTGATGCAAATCCTGCTCACTCAGGAAAGTGATCCCCAGCCCTAGTGTTCCCAGTAGGATCGCCCAGAGCATGGGCCAGGGCAGTGCCCCTCTTCCTCCACCAGACTATCATGGTCCTGCCATAATGTTATTTAACCCTGGGCCTAGAAAACACCAAGCACAGCTCTGTTCATCTCTGCTATGACAGTCTTTGTGTTTTCAGAGAAAGCATTTACTTGGCACAGCCACCATCTAGCCCCACCCTCTCTTTGCCCCTAGTGAAGATAGGGTCCACAGGTGTCTTAGGGGAGGAGTGGAGAAGGAATGAATGATTCAAAAGGAAGTAGACTAGGCACTCCCTCAGCCCAGTTAGGTGGCTATGTAATGGAGTCATTTTCACTTACTCCTCCATCCTGTGTACCACCTAGCCTTTGATACATATTGGCACAAATGAAGTTTACAGAAATTATTTGACAACTATTTGTTGAGCAGGGACTCTGATCCAGGGCCCCTGCCAGTGGCCAACTATCTGTGAACGGATCCCAGCTTTCATGGGGCTCAGACAGACCAGAGTAGTTGAGGCTGAGGTGGGGAAATCATTGGCCAGAGGTATTGGGGCTGTCATGGGTGAAGTCTGGTCAGAGTGGTAGGACTGATGAGATAGACTATAATGATTAGGGCTGTGATGGAAAATCAAGGGGCTGTGTGGGCCCAGAGGAGCCACCTGACCCAACCTGGGGGGCATACTGGGCTCCCTAGAAGAGACCATGTGTGGGCTGAGAGCTAACGGATGAGTTAGTGGGGCAAAAAGAAAAACATGTGTGAAGGCCTGTGTAAAGGCCTTAGGTCAAAGAGAGGGCCTGGCCTGCCCAGCAGAACAACTGGTTGGAACAAGTTCAGGAGGGCTTGTGAGACAGAAGTCAGCAGTGGCCAGATCCCAGAGGGCTCTGAGCCCTGGGCTGGAGAGTTGAGCAGATGCAGTGGGGAACCCTGGAGAATCCTAGGTAGGGGAAGGACAAGGTCAGATTTGGCTTTAGGAAGATCTTTATGGCCACTGGATGGGGAGACTGAGGCTGGAAGACCAAGACAACCAGGAAAGGATTGGCAGGGCTAGGAGAAGAGTGGCTAGAAACAGAAGTAGTTGTGACCAATGAGATGTGTTTTTTTTTTGGGGGGGGGAGGGTAGGCGGGGTGTAGTGGGGCTTGGGGAGATGACTGAGAAAGGAGTGAAGGAATTCAGGGTAACAAGTTTGAGGCTGTAAGCTCCTCAAGGGCTCACAGCATTTGCCAGGGAGAAGGAACCCACTGGTGAGACAGTGGATGGGAGCAAGTTTGGAGGAGGATACAAAAGCCAAGGTGAGTACTCTTGGACATGCCAGAGCAGGCTGGAGACAGATGTGGGCATCACTGCAGAGACAGAAGCTGGGGCGGGAGCTGGGGGTGCTGTGGTGAAGAGGAGGAAGAAGCCCAGGGCTCAGCCAGAGAGAGACATTAAATAAAAGGTTAGCAAGGCATGAGGGGAGTCCGGGAAAAGGTGTAGCCAAAGGTAGAGGGCCTAGGACAGGAGTTTCTGGCAGCTGAAGGGTTAACTTTTCAGGTGAGTGGGTGTGAGGAGGAGCCCAAGTTTAACCTCTAGAAGTTGTTGGGACTAAACCTGTGAGAGGATGATCTTTGCAGTGGTGGTTGCAAAGGAGTGAAGGAATGGAATCTGAGTGGAGACACCTGTGAAGGGGGGTGCCGGGGACTGCCTGAGCTGGAAGAGATTTTGACACCCTGTGTCAAGGAGCCTCCTGAGAGGAAGGGTGCTGAGAGAGGCAGTTTGTTAACAGTGGTTTAAGAAGCAATGGTTAAACCAATACTTGGGAGAGTGTCTATGGTCACATCCAGATCACTTTTAAATGCTGTAACCCTAAGCAAAGAAAGGGAAATTAATTCCCCAAAGACATTTATTGAGTACCTGCTACACCCGGCTGTGTTTTAGGAACAAATAGCCCCTAGGATCATGGGACCGAAGGGGCTCATGAAAAACACTTAAGACAGTAAAAGCACAGTCACTGTGAGTTGGTTTATTACTATCACCTGGACACAAGTGTGTTTAAGAGGAGCCCCCAGGCAGCCTACCTCACAGGAGCTACTAGCTACTAGTCCCCCAGACCTCATGTGGGGTCTTCCCCAGGCCAGCTCAGAGGACTGGGCCTAGGGACTGCTTCTCCAGGACTGCTTCTTTGGGATGAGGAAAGAGAGGGTCCCTGCAAGGTTAGCGTGCGGTGGGCTACAGTAGCAGACACAGGTGAGGCTAGGACTCTTGATTGCTCAGGTGTTTTGGTGACTATGCAGACAGCCCAATGAGTCCCACCCCCACCTGGCTGTGGTGGAGGCGGGGCTCCTCTAATAGTAGAGTTCCTGGTCCCACCAGCCTGGGAGAAAGAAAAAGAAGACTCAGTGCTGGGGGAGGTGGGGCCAGGGGCTCAGAAGTTATGGATCAGTGGTGGCTTAATTTGAAGGTCAAGTGTTGAAAATCAAAGGGCAGCTGCTCTGGGAACATTTCAGCCTCCCACTCCCAGTCTCCCCACTCACTCCCTGGGCAACAACGAACTCCAAGTTTCCGGAGCTCATCATAGACAAAGATGAGGAAGCCAAAGGGCATGGGGACCAGCCACCACTGGAACCTGAAGGCACAGGGGAGATAGCAAGGTAAAGGCTATCGCCAGGTCTGTGTCCCGCATGCCCATCCTACTTCATGACCCCTCACCGAATGGGCATGAAGTTGAAGATGTTGGGCATTCCAGGGCAGTAGCACAGGAAGCAGCCAACACAGACCTGGAACACAATGGCAATCACCAGGATCTTGTTCCTGCAGGTAGGACAGGATGGAACAGGCTTAGACTGCTGGGCTCAGAACAAAGGCCATCAGGGATTGGGGGCCAGATGGAAGAATACTAGGTCAGATATCAGCAGGGAGATGCTCTAAACATTTAACACTGGAGTGGCCAGCGCCTCAGCAACAGTGGATGCTGGCCCGGCCAGCATCACCCCTTTAGTTGATAAAACCTGGAGGAACCACTTGAGAGGCACATGATGGGAGCTACTGGCCGGCTATCAGTAAGGAGTATTAGCAACTGGCACCAGTACAACCACACATCTGGCACTGGTGTTTTCTGGTTGCAGTAAGCCCTAATCAGGACCTGATGGGATTTGGGAAGGCACAATGGGACAGGGTTGGGCCAGCCAAAGACACCTGAAGAAGCCCTGCTGGAAGGCAGAGAGGCGGCGTGTCTTGCGGATGAGGACATCAGCGATCTGGCACATCTCGATGCTGATGAAGAACACAGTGTAGCAGGTGTACTGCTGGTATAGGCGTTGTCCGAATGTCTGTGGGCCGGGGAAACAAAAGCAGCCTGAATCCAGACAGAGAGGTGCTGCAGCCATCTGGGTACTTGGGGCCTGCAGCCATCAATACCTAAATGCTCTTCCCCCTGCATCGAGCCTCGGAGGGAGTAGGAGTGGAGAGATGCAGAATCTGCCAGGTTTGCAAGACTCCACAGTGTGAGACCCAGACACCTTGGCCTAGCGGAGCTTGGATGTCAGTGTGTGGGCAGACAACAGGTCAGGCCAGTTGCTTTCAAAATGAAAAGGGATGTAGAATTTTCTGGGCACATGAAAGAAGGGACCTGGGAAAAGGAATCAAAATCCCAAGGCAGGATTTGCGAAATCCAGTGACTCTAGGGCCCAGATAGATGGCAAAAATGAGTGAAGTGGACTAGGTGGGTTTTTGGGGAACAGGGCACTTAAAGGGGCAATCACTATTCAGTCCACTTCTCCACTATAACTTTTTAATACCAGCAAATTGTGTAGGGGACACTTTCTGTGCTCCAAGTAGCAAGGGTTTCACATGTTTTATCTCATTTAATCCTTCCAATATTCCTATGAGGTAGATTAGTGGTATCCAAACTTCAGTGTGCATCAGAACCCCAGAAGAGCTGGTTAAAACATAGACTTCCAGGTACCTGCAAACCCCCAGAGTTTTTGAACCTGAAGGTCAGGGGTGGGGACTGATAATTACATTTCAAATAAGCTCCTATGTGATGCCAATCCTGCTGCTGTGGGGGCCACCCCAGACATCACTGAGGTAAACATCGGTGTTCTCTCCATTTTATAGATAAGAAAACTGAGGCACAATGAGGCAAAGCAACTTGCCCAGGGTCACACAGTGATGAGGAGCAGTGGTATACCATTAATCCAAAGCAGTCGGGCTCCCAGGTCTGCATTCTTAACCACTACAGTAAATGTTTAAGGAGAACATCCTGATCTGTTACTACAGGGCAAGCTAAACACATCTGCTAGCCAGGGCTAGCCTCTCTATGCTCCAAATCTACAGTAAAGTCAGCCACATATGCAAATACTCTGTGTAGGTGATGCAGGACAAATAACAGAATAAGGCCTGGTTCTACAGCTGAGATGATATTTTACCATCTGGGCAGGGAGGGGACCTATCCACAGCTGGGACCATCAGAACCAGGAGTCTGGAGCTCAAGATGGTGATGGGAAAGGTCCTTACCCAAGAACTGACAGTCTAGGTATCTGGAATGCTGTGGCAGAGCTCAGCCTCAAGGAGACCACACACACAGGCAGCACTGGAAACGAGGGAGTCATGGGACTCACCCACTCCTGGCCATAGCTGTCCTGCAGATCTTGTAGGTGGTGGTTCTCCCACTGTGGCCGCAGCCCCACACACAGCAATGGAAACCAGCCCTCCTGGGCCATGGCAGTGAAGTAGTCAGTGAAGCCAGCAAATGATTGGATGGCACCTGGGGAGAGGCAAGGAGACACAAGGAGACAGAGATGGAGACACAGAGAGACAGGGACACAGGGAGAGAGACAGGGACATAGAAAGACAGGGACACAGACATAAACAGAGAGGATCAGGGATACACACAGAGAAAGGGACAAAGAAACAGTGACATAGGACAGGAACATAGACACTGACATAGACAGAGAGACAGACACAAATAGAGACAAGGACCCCAAGAGAGATTGATAAGGACACAAGAAACAGGGCACAAAGAGAGACAAAGACACCTAGAGAACCCAAAATAATAGAAGGAGGCAACACCCCAGAGACAGGGTCATGGAGAATAAGGCTAGAGACAGAGAAGGAACACGGAACTATAGAGACAATCATGTGCAGATAAGGACTCAGAGAATGACAGAAATCCACGATCAAATGCAGACACTGAGACCCAGAACAGCTAGAGCCCCAGTGTGAGACCCCAAGGCAGGTGAGCAGCCCAGCTAGGGAACCCTGGGATTCCTGGCCTCTTGGGCACTCACCAATCTGGAAGTAGGAGTAGGCAGCCAGGGGTTCGTTGACCAATCGGTCACGCTTCGGGTTTCGTGGACGCAGATGCATGATGTCACTCTCAGCCTTCTCATATGCCAGTGACACAGATGGGAACTGCCCAGGAGTGGAAGGAACCACGATTAAGGTTTGTCTAGGCCTCTGTCCCCACTCTCTGGAGTGCCCCTGATCCCTGCCAGTGGGCAGGGATAGGACTGAGGTTAGGAGACAGGACCTGCACTGCAGTGACCACACAGCCACACCTGCCTGGACAGCCTGGGTCCAGTTGGTCCCTGGCAAGAGTGTTGGCATGTCTACTTCATATCTTTATCCTGGTGTCCATCTCCATCAGAACATCTGCATTTATCTCCGCTATTGAATGTTTCCTCCTTCTCTTTGTCTCTGTCTCCCTTCCTTTCTGCCTCCTCCTCCTCTCTCTGACTCTGTGTTTTTTCTCTGGTGTACTCGGGCCTTGGCCTCTCTCGTTCTGTCCTTTACTCTATTTCTTTGTCCCTGTCACTGGTATCTTTCTCCATGACTGTGTTTCTGCTTTTGTGTCTCTGTGTCCCTGTCTCTATTTCTCTGTGTCCCTTCTGTCTCTGTGTCCCTGTGTCTTCCTCCCCATCTCCCAAACCCATCTGTGTGTGACTACAGAGTGGCAGCAGAATATACTAATCGTGAGCACAGGCTCTGGGACATCCAACTACCTGGGCTCAAACCCCAGCTGTCACTTATTAGCTGTGTGACCTAGGGCAAGATACTCAACCTGCCTATGCCTTAATTAGTTCATCAGCAAAACAGGGTGATAAATAAATAAAACCCATGTCATAAAGTGGTTATGAGGGCAAAATTAAGTAAATTATTGTGTGCCTGGCCCAAAGTAGGCACTATGTAAGTGTTGTTGAATAAACATGTCAACATGGCCATGATGGCTGCATGTGTGGCTGTATCTGTGGCTCGTTTCTCTCTGTCTGCCTTGAGGTCTATCTGATAGTGTTTATTTGTCCATGGCTGTTGGAGAATACCTATCTGCAATCCAAGTTAAGCCACACATTTGTTAATATCTCTGTTTGTCAGAGTGTCCAGATCCGAGTTCATGTGTGTCCATGGGTCTGTTCATGTTCACCTGAGTGTACACCTATGTGTCCATGTCCATAGTTCTGTGTGTACCTGTTCACTTGTGTCTCTACATCTGGCTAGCTGTTGTACACACATCTTGTCTGTGTTGCTCTGTGTCCAAAAATGTCCATGGTGGTCTCTATCCACCAGTCTGTCCATGGGCATATGTCTGTGGGCATGTGTGGGTAGAGCATTGGGGCTGTAGACTCACAATATCAGTGCAGAGTTCTATGAAGAGGATGGTGATGCACCCCAGGGGCAAGGGCACGCTGACAGTTATGTAAATGAGGTATGGCGTCAGTTCAGGAATGTTCTTGGTCAATGTGTAGGCAATAGACTTCTTCAGGTTGTCAAAGATCAGTCGGCCTAAAAGAGTACAGCAGGCACCTCAGCCTCCTCACAGCCCCACTTCTTCCTGTGCCCACACTGCCTGCCCACTTCTCTGACCCATCCCAGACCCTGCTCCACGCCCGTCACAATGGAGGCAAAATTGTCATCCAGCAGGATCATGTCAGCTGCATTTTTGGCAGCATCTGAGCCAGCGATGCCCATGGCCACTCCAATGTCTGCCTTCTTCAGGGCTGGGGAATCATTCACACCATCCCCTGTCACAGCCACAATTGCACCCTGCAGGGAATAGATACAGGTGGGCAGGTGGTGAGAGGCCAGCCCAAGGCTAGCCCAGCCCATCTGCCCACCTTCATCAGCAGGATCGCACCAGTCGCTGGCAGCTCTCCACAATCACTAGCTTCTGCTGGGGACTGGTGCGAGCAAACACCATCTCAGGGTGGGTGCGCAACACCTCAACCAGCTCTGATGGGTCCATGTCCTTCAGCTGCATGCCATTGATCACGCAGGCACGGGCATCCCTGGGGAAGGAGGTGGGAGGGAATCACTGGGCCTCAGTCTGCACAGAGTGTGGGAAGAGTCATGGGGAGGTCTTAAGGGGACTTACTTCCGATTAACTTGGTCCACAGGCACACGGAGACGGGCAGCAATGTCCTCCACTGTCTCGCTGCCTTCTGAGATGATGCCCACACTGGCTGCAATAGCCTTAGCTGTGATGGGATGATCACCTGTCACCATGATCACCTGTGGGGAGGACCAGCAAATCTTTGACCCCTTTGGGTCCGCCCAATCTCCATTTTTCTCCCTGGTGGATGTCTACTGTTACACTCATACATTTATTCAACCAATTGTCACCACCCATTATGTGCTTGGGAAACAGCAGGGACAAAACAGATAAAAATCCCTGTCCTCATAGAACTGACATTCTGGAGTGGGAGACAGAAATTTTTTAAAATTAAGAAATGAATTATATTGCATGTTAGAAGGAGGGAGGAAAGTTAAACTGGCTAAAGGAGATGGCAAGTGTTGTGTGGAAAAAGTGGTGATTCAGTATTAAATGTGTCCAGGAAAAGCCTCGTGTGACATTTGAACAGAAACCTGAAAGAGATGAGAATTAGCCACATGGAAATTTGGGGAAAGAGTGTTCCTGGCAGAGGGAACAGCCAATACAAAATGAGAGAGGTGAGAATATGTCTGAACTGTTGGAGGAACAGCAGGCAGGCCAACATGACTAGCAAGGACTAAACAGAGGTAGAGGGCTAAGGAATGAGCTTAGAAAGATAACAGCACCCAGATCTTATGGTACCTTACAGACTATGGGAAAGACTTGGGTAATGTTTGTTCAGCATTGGCTCCCCACCGTTGTTTTGTCTTTAGGGAATCACCCCTCCCCTCAGGTTCAAGTTGAGATCCCTGGCCATGATTAGGCAAGTAAGCCCAGACCTGGCCAAACAAGGTATTCTATCCCCCAGTCACAGTGACTGCTTCAGGGATGAACGTGTGATCCAATCTAGTACAACTGTAAAAGAGGCACTCTTTTTCTGTGAGGTGGCTAAACAGGTAAGTTGGATCTGCTGGGAGGTTGTCATCTTTGTCCACCAAATATAGGGACTGCTTGAGAATATAGCCAGCAGAGAGAAAAGCAGAGCTGAGAAAAGAAAAAGACAAATTTCTAATGACACAGAACACTTGGATCTAGCTATATCTGAAGCTTCATTCCCCAAAAACTTTTTAGTTTCATGAACCAATATAATCCCGTTTTAGTTCAAGTGATTTTCAGATGTGACAGAAATACTGTCATCCTCTGTTCTTGCCCCTGCGCAGTCCTTTCCCCGGTGGCATACCCGGATTCCTGCTGTGCGGCACTTGAGCACAGCATCGGGGACAGTGGCCCGGGGTGGGTCTATCATGGATACAAGTCCCGCAAAGCACAGGCCACTAGTTGGAAAGTTCATAGCCTCCACGTCAAATGCATAGCCAGGCGGGTAGTCCTTCTCACTCAGGTAGAGCTGACAGAAGCCTGACCAGAAAACAGGGAAGTCAGAGGGGAGGCCTGGGCAGACGGACCCTTCCCTAGCAAGGCCAGGTGATGAGTAAAATAACCCAGCCCCTAGCACCAAGCACACATGGATATCTAACTGTGTGCTGAATCCTTTGTTTACATTATCCGAATCTATCCTCACAACTACCTTGTGAGGCTGTTAGCATCCTCATCTTTCAGATGAAAAAAAAAAATGAGGGGACAATTCCTGCCAGTGGTCACACAGTAAGTAAAATGAAAACTCTAGAATGAACCACAGGTCTGTGCCTTCCAAGGTTGAAGCAGGGGTTAGGGAAGTTCAAGGAGTCAGGACAAAAATTGGGGGAGGTCAGAGGTCAGGACAAGGATTGGGAAAAGTCTTGAATTGAGACAGGTCTGAGGAAAGTCAAAGGGTCAAGAGGAAGACTCTGAAAGGTAGAGGTGAAAACAAAGGTAGGTTATCAGTTGGGGCAAGAGCTAGGAACACCAAGGTGTCAAAGGTCAGAGGTACTGGGTCAAGGTAGGAACTGAAGATAGACAGGGGTCAGGAGTGAGGGAAAGGTGAGTCTGTGGACTGGGGCAGGTCAGTTCTCAGCCAAGAATGGGAAAGGTCAGGGTCGGGGCTGTCCCTGGAAGATTGGGTTAGGTCTGTTCTAGCTCCTTCTCGCACACGGGTTACCCGCTATCTCATCCTTGGGTTCTCACCTAGCACCCGTTCTCCCAGGCCTCCCAGGCTGAGGTAGGCAGTCTGGAAGGCCTCACGCCATTGCTCATCGAGGGGCAGCTCCTGGCCCTTGATGAGGATGGAGCTACAGCGCTCCAGCACACGCTCTGGAGCGCCCTTCATCACCAGCACGTGCCGTGGGTCCCGCGGGTCCTCCAGTGTGTGGATGGACAGCTGTGGGCGGGGGAGGGGAACGTGTTGTGGGCGAGGTCAAGAGGGGGAGGGGAGCTGTCGGAAGAGCATTGGGAGGGTAAGGTAGGGGCTAGGCAGGTCCATGCTAGAGACAGAGGTTTGGGGTAGGGCTAAGGGTGTAGTTAGGGGCCTGGGCGCGGGGAATGGACCGAATTAGCTACCGGAGTTGGGCTGGACGGGATTTGGATTGAGAGCTATCGCCCACCCAAGGCCTGAGAACCCCGCTTAAGGGGTTGCGGGAGTGGCCTGGCCGTAGGTGGGTTTTGGCTAAGCGTAAGACAGAAGATGTGGGAGGGGGTTGGCTGTTGAGAGGGAAGAGACCGAGGGCCTGCCATAGGTCCGCCCTGAATGTGGTTGGGCATGCGGTGGGCGGGGCTTGCTGTGGGCAAGGACGGCCGCGGCCGGTGCACACCTGGAACTTGTTAGTGGAGTTGAAGGGTATCTCGCAGGCTTTAGGGAAGCGCTCACGGTATCCCATAGCGTTGCCCAGCGTCAGCTCGGAGAACTTTAGCAGCGCTGTCTCGGACGCATCCCCGATCACGATGCGCTACGAGCGGAGGCCGGTGTCAGGGAAGGGCCAGGCTGCTCCAGGCTCCCAGTGTCCCCCGAATCCACCCGACTCTCACCTTGGGCACCGGCACCGCATCCTGGCCAGACTTGAAGGCAGCGCGGTTGCACAGGGTGAGCACGCGGCACAGCGCCCGCCATGTCTCCGAGGACTGGTCAAACGTCTGCCCTGAAGGCCAGGGGTCCAGGCTGGGGTCGTGAGGGGACTCTGCGCGGGCACCAGACCCGGCGCAGCGGTTCTCCCACACCAGAACCGAGCCCCTCCCCCTAGATTCAGGACAGGATGCCCTCCCCAAGACCTGGGTAGGACCCAAACACCTTCTCCTATGCCAGGACAGGAGCCTCCTCTCCAGACCCAGTATCGAGTCTCCTATGAGAGTCCTATGAGACTCCATACCAAGCACCTTCACAGACCTGGAGCTTAGCCCCCTGCTAGGATGCTGGACCCGGTCTTCTCCCTCTCCATTAAGGCAAAGCCCTCCCCAAGGCTCCCTTCAGTAATCTAGGAGCTCCCATCTAGGTCTCCACCTCTACCATATCCTTGCCGCAGCCCCTGTCTCCTCGCAACCCCACACCTGACTGGTCTTCTGTAGTGTCAGCTGAGTGGATGTGGTTGTCGAACCACAGATGAGACACAGTCATGCGGTTCTGAGTGAGGGTCCCTGTCTTGTCAGAGCAGATCACTGACGTGGAGCCCAGTGTCTCCACTGCTTCCAGGTTCTTGACTACACAGTTCTTGCTGGCCAGCCGCTTGGCTGTCAGGGACAGGCAGACCTGGGAGAAGGGTGAGAAACTTCTTGTGGGGACCCATCCTTGCTTTTAGTCCCACTTCCCTCCTCTCACAGCATTGGAGATCCTTTACCTGAGCCACAGTAGTGAGTATGTGGCATTCTTCCACAAAACCCAGGATTTTTCTTGCCTCCACACTTTTGTCCAGCCTTTGCTTTCTACCTGGGATGCCTCCCCAATCTGCCCAGATAAATGTAGCCAGACCCCTCTATAGGCTGCCCTAGCTGAGGATCTGTAACTTCTCTGATCAACACAATCAAAATGAGAAAATGAACATCCCCTCAGTCCCTTCTGAGCTGACTATTGAAGGCTGCCCATACCAGACCTCGGCCTCCTTCAGTCAAGAACCCTGCCCTTTCATCTCTGAGTCCTCGGTGTGTGGCACAGGACATGATCCAGAGTAGCCTCTGTGAGTTTTTGCTGAGTGGATGAATAGATGGAGAGATGGGGAGTGGGAGTGTGGAAAGATGGATGATGAGAAGGTGGGTGGGAAGATGGGAGGTGAATGGATAGATGGTCAGCTAGGGAGATGGTGGAGGGAAGCCTGCATGAATAGACAGATAGACAGCCCTCTCAGCTCTCTGCACCCCTCTTCTGCCCCCAGAACTTACCGTGACAGTGGCCAGCAGCCCCTCAGGAACATAAGCTACCACAATGGCCATGAAGAAGACCATGGCCCGCAGGAAAGGGTAGCCAATGCACATGGCCACCACAAAAAATGTGGCACCAAAGAGAATGGCCAGGCCTGCGATGATGTCCACAAAATGTTCAATCTCGATAGCAATGGGTGTTTTCTCATTTTCTACTCCAGATGCCAGTGATGCGATGTGCCCAATAATGGTACGGTCACCCGTGTTCACCACCAGGCCCTGAGCTGTGCCTGCAGTGGGGCCAAGATGGTGACTAAGAGCCAGTGGGCAGCAATGGGGGCATGCACAGGAGTGTGAAATGAAGGAGGGGGCAATAATGGAAGGCAGTAGAAACAGTATGGCCTTGGAAGAGGGTAGCAACTATGGGAACTAGAGAAGTAGTGTGACCTAAAGAGATGGCAGTCATTTGAAGTGGGGAGGCAGTATATCTCAGAATGTAGCAGAAGAAGGGCAGTGGAGGCAGCGATGGGGAGTGTGGAAGCAGAGTGGTCAGCTGGGTGGGCAAGCAGGGGCCTCACAGACCCTCAAGGCACATGGTGGAGAAGAAGGCGATATTGCGGGTCTCCAGGGGACTCTCGTGTGTACACTCGGGGGAGCGGGTCTGTGGCTCAGACTCTCCAGTCAGCGAGGAGTTGTCCACCTTGCAGCCCTGGGCCTGGAGGATGCGGATGTCGGCTGGCACTCGATCACCACCTTTCATCTCCACCAGGTCACCCACCACAAGCTGATCTGCATTGATCTGGAACTTGTCCCCTTCTCGGATAACAGTTGCTTGCTGTGGGGCAAGGACACCAGAGTTGAGGTAGGCAGTGCTTGGAGGTGGAAGTTGTTGAGTGCAATGGGAATTTGAGAGATGAACGGGGGTCAGGAGAGTTGAGGACCTGTGGGGAGAGATGGAGGCCAAGGATGAAGAGTAGGTGGGGCCTGATGGGAGGGGGCCACACAGAGATGCCAGGAGCCTGCCTGAGCTTGTATGGAGTCTCTGGAACATGAAGCGGCAGGGCACTGGGCGACCCACCTGGGGCACAAGGTTCTTAAAGCTGGCAATGATGTTGGTGCTCTTAAACTCCTGATAGTAGCCGAAGCAGCCAGTAACCACAACCACAGCAATGAGGGCCAGTGCCAAGTATAGCTAAGGAGGGAGGGTTGGGGCTTATCAGTAGGGGGTGGAAGCTTCCTGCACGAAGCCACCCACTTGCTCCCTGGTTCCATGGTATTCTTGAGGTCACTTCCACTCTGGTTTTCCCCACTCTACTAAGAAGGCTCATGCACTATTCCCTATGGCCTTCATCCCCTGTCCCCATATTCTTCATATCCCACATTTGACTGCCCTGTATTCTCATTGTCTTGTGTCTCTCTCTCTCTCCTGTATTTGATATTCTCTGGCCCCTGAATCCTAGGTGCCCCAAAGCCCCATGTCCTATAACTTGTGCACCTTGGTTATATTTGTTCCCTTTTCTTGTGTCCTCCAAGTCTTGCATTCCACATGTCCACTGCCATGTGTTTCCTCGTGTTCCTATGTCCCATATTCATTCTTTGTGCTACAAGTTTCTTGTTCTGTGTTTTCATAATCTGCATTCCATCCTCTTTGTTCCCTTTGTCCAGTAGTTCCTGTGCCCTCATGTCCCCATTTCATGTCTGTGTAATTGATCTTATTATACTTCATATTCTGTGAACTCCATTATTGTGTTCCATGTTCCAAATTCCAAGTCTCTCTGTCCAATGTCTCCCATGTCTATATACCTCTAGTCCCTACCCTATGTCACATTTAATGTCACATGCCCCTAAGTCCCCAAGTCCCTTTGTCCCTTTTTGTGACCCCTGTCATATGTTCAATGTCCTCTTGTCCTGTATCTTAATATTCTATGACTGTGCTTCCATGTCTAGTGTCTTATGTCTTTCCTTATACTGTGATCTGAGATTTGTCTCCCTATGGCCCTTGGCCCTTGTGTACTATGTCTGAGTTTCAATGTCCCCTGTGCCCTCTGTCCTTGATCTGTCCCATGTCCTCTGTTTTCCAAGTCTTATATCTTAAACATTACATTTCTTTGTATCACTACCTACATCCTCTATATCTGAGACACATTCTCCCCAGTGTCCCCTGTGACCTTGGGTCTGTTCTATATCCGAATGTCCTTCATCATCCCCATGACCATGTCTTAAAACAATTCTGTGTTTCTGTATCCCCACCTTATGTCCCTAGTATCCTGAATCCTATGTTTAATGTCCTCTGTCCTGCATGTCCCTGTGTCCCATATCTGAACCCCCAGCACCCACCACTCACATTGTCATCAGTGGTGAGGTCACCCTCACTGGCCTGGATACCAAAGGCAATGAGGCAGATGGCAGCAGCTACCCACATGAGGCATTGTAGACCTCCTGCCAGCTGCCGTGCAAACTTGATATACTCCGGCGTACCCTTTGGCGGCCGCAGTGCATTGGGTCCATCACGCAGCAGCAGTTCTGCTGCCAGGCTGGCAGACAGGCCCTAGGGACAGGACGGGGAGGGGTGGTGGTGTCTGCTAAGGGCTTTCCTCTCCTCATACATTCCTCAGGGTGGTGGCTCTTTTCTCTCTTCTTCTCCTCCCCTCTCTCTGTCTCCCCCTACCCCTGCTGTTTGATTTTTGCCTCTTCATTTCTTTCTTCCTCTTTGTCTCTGTTCCTGTCCCTTCCCCCTTCCCTCCTTGATATCTCTTTATGACTCTCTCCACTCTCATCTTTTTTGACTGTGTCTTCCTGTTGTCTCTGCCCCCATTTCTCTCTCTTATGCCAATCTCTCTGCCTCTCTCTGTCTCTTTTTATCTGCTCCTCTTACTCTCTCTCTCTCTCTCTCTCTCTCTCTCTTTCTCTCTCTCTTTCTCTCTCTCTGTTTAGCCCTTTCTTTCTAAAGCATTTTCACTTTTTTCTCCCCCTCTCTCTTCCTCTCCACCTTTCCCCTTCTCTGCACTCACTCTTCCCTCTGCCCCCAGCTCACCTTGGTCACACTGGTCTGGTATTTCTGTTCCAGCTCCGCCACTGACAGCTGGTGGTCGTTCTGTGTGGTAGGGGCAGGACATTTACTGTCCAGCTCTCACCAGTCCCCACCCCAGCCCCATATCTAGCCCCCCCAGCCCCATACTCACAATCTCCATCTCTTTCTTCATGTTCTCCAGCTTCTCCTTCCTCTTGCCTCCACCACTGCCTGCCTTCTTCTTGCTCATCTTGGCTGCCATGTCCCCACCAGGGCCAGGATCTAGTTCTACTGAATATAGCTCGTAATTCTCCTGGAGACAGAGGAAAAAGGGAGGCATCAGATTCCACTGGAACCCCTGCCTCCAGCCTCCAGCCTCCAACCCCCCAACCCCTGACCTCAGGCCCCACTCACTGCCTTCCCCATGGTGTCTAATGCAGCCACCCTCCTTTGCCAAGTCAGTACATGGGGTCTGGCCCAGCCCTGATATACCCAGGGAAGGAGGAGGTGGGGCAGGACTGGCCCAATTACAGCTGATTACAGGGCTCCTTGGGGTGACCTCTAGGCCTGGGCAGCTCAGGCATTCCTTACCAGTCTGACCAACCTGCTCCATCACAACCTGCCACTAAGATCAAGGAACCAGTGGGACTATCCATGGTAATAAGAAGAATTGCAAATATATGGAGCTCATTATGTGCCAGGCACTGTGCAGAGAGCTTTCATGTTTTGACTTATTTAACCTCAGAACAAGCTTTTGAAGTGAGTACTGTTCTGACCCTGCCTTACAGATGGGGAAACTGAGGCACAAAGAGGTGAAGTCACTTGCTCATGGTCCCCAAGGTAGAAAGAGTCCTGAAAGAGTCAGGGCTCAGAACTAGATATGTTGCCTACAGAGTGCTCATTTTCAGGCCATATTGCATATACTGCACCTGGATGGGGAGCGAGCCCAGGCATGGATACCATGGAGGGGGCACTTACTGTATGCTGAGTCTGCCCCATTTGCTTTGTACAAATGTTTCATTAGCTCCTCATAACAGCCTTATAAAGTTATGTTCTCTTATTAGACCCCATTGTACAGATGAGGAAACCAAGGCATGGAGAGGTTAAGGACTTTGTCTAAGTTTGCAATGAGTAAGTATTAGGGACAGAATTCCAGCCCAGATTGGACCTTGGAGCCTGGCTCTCATAAGGGATCACCGATGAAAAAACCCAAACTTCATAGCTGCAGTGCCAAATATGTGCCAGGTACTGGGTCCTTGATTTTCATACTTGGGCCTCAGGGGTGGAGGTGCCTTCCAGGGCAGATTTGTGTATATCTGATAAGATAATTGCCTTGGTAATGTCCTTCTCCTCTGGGGCAGGTCATCTGAGAAAGTCAACGCTGTTGAGCAGCATAGCTTCTCCCCACACCCACCCAGCTGGTCATCTCCAGCCTGCTACAGGAAACCCCAAGATAGAAGCAGGTAAGGCTGCAGTCACACAAACTGCCCTTACAATGGATTCACTTGCTCATTGAGACTTCATCTCTCTGGACCACACATATAAAACAGCTTGTGTCAGTCCCCTGCTTACAACCCTTCAGAGGCTTCCCTTCTCTCTCAGAATAAATGCCACAATTGTTTCTGCAACATCTGGCTCTAGTTCACCTCTCTGGGCTCAGTCTCTAGTATGATTCCACTGGTACTGGCCTCCTTGTTGAGCTTTATACAGGTCAAGGTCAAGGTCATTTCCATTCCAGGGCCTTTGCACTTGCAACTCCTTCTGCCTGGTACTGTCTCCTTAGATATCTGCATAGCTTTCTCACCTCTAGGTCTCAGCTCTTCAGAGAGTCCTCACTTGTAATATTATACCCCTATCATACTTCACCCCTTTACTTTGCTTTACTCACACCCCTTATCCCAATGTGACATTGTATTTTATTTTTATTTGTTTGGTGTCAATCTTATTGCGCTAGAAGAAAGACTGCGACTAGGTTGTGTTTGCTGATGTTGCACAGCACCCATAACAGTGCCCTGCACACATAGTAGATGCTCCATAAACATTCCTGAAAGTTGAACAGGACCCATTTCACCAGATGGTTGGAAATATTCACCGACAAATTCGGCTCACTGGGAAGGCCCTCAGGAAGTCTCAGTCACTGGGAACTCCTCAGTGCCCCTCACTCTCTCAAGCCACCCCATCCCTCCCCGCCAGCAACTAGTGTCCAGGGCTTGGGGCATGGATCATGCCTGCACAGATTAGGGAACATCACAACCTAAGTCACAGATGGAGAGACCAAGGCACCATCACTGGCAGCTGATGACTGACTCACAATACTGTGTAGACCTTTGTCAAAACTTGGGGACTGTCCTTCTTAGTCTCTACCTCACTTATTTTATTTCTCATTTCTTAGTTTTATTATTTTATGTTAATTTCCAACTTTTTAAATATTTCAAACCTGCAAGTTACAGGGATAGTAAAAGGACTACCTGCCCACCCTTCATCTAAATGTAATGATTTTACTACATTTGTACTTTCTAGATAGATAGACTTTTTTAAGGTTTGGCTAAATCATTTGAGAGTAAGTTGGAGATAAGATGCTTATTCATAAATAGCCAGGCATGTGCCTCCTATGTATAAGGACACTCTTACATAACCATAGTCCAATGACCAAATTCAGAAAATTAACACTGATATGACCTTATTAGTTGCTCTAGACAATTTATTTGAATTTCTCTAATTTTCCTTTTCTTGGTTCAGGATGCAGTTCAGGATCATACTTTGCACTTCATTGTCACGTCTTCTGAGTCTTCCAATCTGCAACATTTCCTCAGTTTTTTCTTGTCTTTCATGACCTTGACATTTTGGAAGAGTATTAGTAATTATGCAGAATTCCGCTCAGTTAGGGTTTGCCAATGGTTCCTCATGATGAGATTCGGGTTGTGCACTTTTAGCCAGAACACACTGTGATGTGTGACCACTGAGCATCTTGTCAGGATGGGCCTCATTTTTGAGTCCAGAATAAGACAGACATTTGGGAATACCAAGATGCTTAGAGAATTACCAGAGGGCTATTGTCTGATCTCTTTATTTTCTATCCTAAACACCATCACAGCCACACTGTGATGGTCCGAACTGTACTGATAATTAAAGTAATGGAAACACAGCAAATTACCTGAGCCCTTACACCTCCAATACCCTGTCACCTTCAGGCTGCCAGACTTTATTCCAGACCCACAACCTTGTCCATTCTGACTGGTTGGTACCCAACCGTGTTGCAGTTAAATATTTTTACCACCCTCCCTGATTACACAGCCTTCAGATGCTACTCAAGTTCTGTGTTTTTAAAGAAGGAGGGTCTTGTGCATTTATTTCTTCATTGTTTGTCCAAGCAAGCAATCCTAAATTGTACCTGGGAGTGAACACAGGCTGTTGCCCACAGGCAGGATCTGGGTAAAGAAGGCTGGGCGAGGGAAGTGAGGATTGCCACCTTCTTTGGCACCCTTGAGCAGAGCGGGGGTCGACTGTGTGACACCATTCCAGTTGACTGGCTACTCCTGACATGACCTGGCAGCATAGGCTTCTCCCAAGAATGTTGCAAGATGTAACATGGTCTATTTCCCACAATACTGCAAGATTTCTCTGAGCCTGGGAACACAGATCACTGGAGACTTTTCTGAGAACAGTAAATGGTTAAAACTGAAAAAATTTTTTCCTGAGAAAGACAGGCCAGAGGATAAGCTATCAAGTGGATGGTGAACATTGAGTGGGTTTTAAGGGGAACTTGAACGAGTCTCCTAGAATCATGACCACACACACTCTTAGAGACTCAATGCCCTACAAAGCCTGATGAGATCAGACCCCTGGCTGTCCTTTCTTTTTGTTTACCCTTTTCCTCTTTCAGGACTCAATATCAGACCCCCTTTCTGGGTCTTCTGTTTGTCAAAAATAGCATTTCAAGACCTTGGCACATGCAGTTTCTTCTGCCTGAAACATTCACCCTACATCCTCCCCATGTTCAACTGCTCCTCCTCTTCCTTGTTCCATGGTAGCTGTCCCTTCCTTCAGGAAACTTTCTTGGACTTCTTCTGGGCTTCCACAGAAACCAGGTTTCCCCATCCCAGCCTTTTTCAATCTGACCCTTAATTTCTTCATCATAAGCCTAACCACTCTGGATGTCAATATTAGCTGACATTTCATCTCTCCCCTGGACTCATGAGGACAGGATCTAGGATGTCTCAGTCCCTGCTGTGACCTGCATTACCCAGCCAAGGGCTGGCCCAGGCTGGCCTCAAGGAGTGTTTGCTGAGTGAAAGAACTCATTGTGACAGACTTTTGGTATGTGTTTGGTCTCTGATAAGATAGTGGAGTCAGCAATGTCCTTAACCTCCTGGGCAGGTCACCACTACCCCATTCCAGACCCTAGGAAGATTAAAGCTAGGGGCTAGGCAGGCAGGGACCATCTCCCTCCTCTTCAAGCTGGCGTAGCAGTAGGTAGTAGGTCAAGGTCTGACAGCCAGGTCTCCTGTGTTCTGTTCTTTTCCCATCCTTTGTCCACATGTAGAAAGGTCAGCCATCCTTAGGAAATTGCCAGACTGTCCTTATCTAGGATCTTAAGATTATATCCAGAATACAACCATCTCTCTCTTCTCCTCTGTTCCCACTCTGGTACAACCTCCATCCTCTGCCTCCTAGACATCACAGCTGCCTCCACCCTGGTCTCCTGCTTTAGTCCCCACCCCTACAGTCTGCTCCCCACACATAGCCAGAGGGAGCCTTTGAACACCTGAGTCAGGTCAGGGCCCTCTGGGCTCAGACCCTCCCTGGCTGTACCTCACTCCTAGTAAAAGCAAAGTCCTCATTTTGGTGCCCAAGGCACTAGTGATCTGCCCTGTTGCCTCCCTGACCTCACCTTCCATTTTCTACCTGACCTATCCCATTCCAGCCACACTGGCTCCCTGCTATGCCCCCTGCTTCCTGGCCTTTGCATTTGCTATTTCCTCACCCTGGAATGCTCTTCCCCTAGATATCTGCATGGCTCCCTCTCTCCCTCTTTCAGGGCTTTACACAAATGTTATCTTCCCAGTAAGACCTCCTCGACTAGCCTAGTTTCCCACAAGCCCTCTCCATATCCATCACCTTCTTCATTGCCCCCTCCCTCATAGCACTTATTACCCTCTAACATACTATATGCTTTTTTCTTATTGGGTTTCTTGTATATTTTCTGAATCCCTGGTAGAATTTGAGCTCCACGAGGGAAGGGATTTTTGCATGATTTTGTTTTGTTTTGTTTTGGGAGGTTTTGTTTTTGTTTTTATTTTTTTGACTGATGTATCCCTAGCAAGACAAACAGTAGGCACTCAATAAACTTTTCTTGAATGAATAAATCTCAGGGTCCCTGGGATATTCAACAGCATGCAGCAGCTGTCATGGCCATGAATACTGACATGGACACATGGTCCTGCCTTGGGATAATGTCCTTTGTCCACCAAAGACACACAACCCCAACATGAACAGGAGAGAAGACATAATGACAGGAAACCCATGATAAAAGTTTATACTCATGTCATATATGTGTGACCTCATTTCATCTTCACATAATCTTACAAGGAAAGTACTGTTTAAATCCTGTTTTACTCTGAAGAAACTCAGGCACAGAGAGGTTAAATGACTTGCCCAAGGTCACACAGCTAATTCATGGCAGAGCCAGGACTGGAATCCTGGCAGCCTGGCTGGAGAGTTCTCTCAGACCTGCAGATCACATCGGACATCATTCAACAAACAAGCCTCACATTAAAACTATCTTCCATTTAATTGTTTACCAAATTTTGTTGAGTATCTACTATGTACCAAGTTTTTTGTTGAGCACTGGAATTTGCCGTGAATAGTCATGGTCATGCCCACAGCCCTTGCACTCTAGGGGGAGGAGCGGGTATTAGTAAGCAATCAGAGAAATAAATATTTAATTGCAAATTGTGAGAAGATAAAGAAAAATAACAGGGTATTTGAGGAGAGAAGCTGAGGGGAAGACCCTGAATTAGACTGTGGTATTGGAGAAGGGTCTCTGAGGAAAAAGCTGGGGCTTTAAAGATGAGACAACATGAATGATCTAAATGAAGAAGGAACAAACAGTGTTGAGGTAGGAACAGAGTAAATTATGTCAGGTTTAGCAAGGAGGAAGGTCAAGAGACTGGACTGAGGTTAGTGAGAGGAGGGTGGCAGAAGTTGAGGACGGTTCATGTGAGGTCTTGTAGGCCAGAGCAAAGGGTTAAGGTTTAGTCAAAGAACAATTAAAGACATCTGAAGTTTGCTCAGGAAATGGGCATGGTCAAGACTGAGCTTTAAGATGCCCCTGGCTGCCATTTGGAGGGTGGATCAGAGAAACTAAGATTAGAAGCTGAGGGAGGAAGTTGGGTAATGAGCCTTGGGATGGGATGGATTTTGGAATGCTCAGAAGGTCTCCTGGGGGAATGCAGTGAGGAAGGAGGTATCTGGTTGAGGCCCAGGGCTCTGGCCTGGGGGTAGTGAGTGCCCCCTGTGTTTTGAGTGCTTCACCTGAGATGGAAGCTGAGAAGAGAGGTGGGATTGAGGAAGTACTGAAGCCAGTATAGGAACCAGGGGACTTGTAGGGAAGAGCACCGGAAGGCTGTGGGACAACTGGATCTTGGAGCTTATATGAAAGGCTGGAATCAGGAGCTGAGATGAGGGTCTTGTCAGGACAGAAAGGTGAAGTGAAGTTACTAGAGGTGAGACAGCCTCTGTCAAGAGTGGGGAGAAGAGCAAGGAGGGGAAGGCAAGGCCAGGGCACAGCACTCGGAGCCACCCTATTAAAAATGAATGCACAATCTGAGAGGTGTGAGGAGAATCAGGAAAGGGGTACTGGAGTTTGGCTCAGAAGGCAAAGAAAAAGGGAGCTTCGTGAAGGACAGCAGACTCAGCATAGCCCTATGTTCTGAGTGCCCCCCAGTGCCCTGTGCAGAGCCTCATGCACAGTCTATGGTTCACTATTTGCTGAATGAAGGCATGGATGGAGGAGCTGAAGGCAAAACTCACATGGATTTTTTAAATACAAACCAAGAGACCTCAAGGGCTGCATTTTATGTTTAGGGCAGGGATGTTTGACAAAATCAGAGAGTTGGAAAGGTATTCTGTGATGTTGGAGTATGCAAAGGTTAAGAATGAGGTTCAGAAGCCAAGGATGAGGGGTACAGGCTTCTTGATCCAGTCGTCCAATCCAGGAGCTGAAATTCCATGTAGGCTGTGAGTGTTGGGGAGGAGGAATGCAGGTAACGGGACTTCTTTAGTCAAAACTTCTTCCAACTTCCTGCCAGTTAGAAGAGAATCAAAAAAATGGGACTGGACCAGCCAAATTGAGAAGTAAGATGGTCCCAACCAACTGTCAGGCAATTGGTAAAGAAAAACAGAGGGATGGAGCAAGGTCAGCAAAATCGGGATGACGGAGAATTCCTAGGCTACGCCCCTTTGGCTTTCTAGCCAATCCGGAGCAGAAGCGGAGGAAGGACTTTGTTTTTCCTGGGTCTTACCTGGATTTTGAAGACTCTGGGAATCCGTAGCTGGCTGGGACATGGAGGCCTGCTAGGGAGGGGATCGTAAGTCTGGACAGTGGCCCCCCAGCCTCCTCCACAGACACCTGTGCCTCCAAAGAGCCTAAATGCGACTTTTAGAGGAGGTTGGCAGCACATCTGCCTGTGTCATCTATTGCTTTGCTTGCATTCCTCCCCTTAAGAATGTTAGTACCAATTCGGCTTTAAGCTTCAAAAGCAGCTGCCTGCTCCCTTCTCTTCCTTAACCCCCACTCCTTTCATCAGATAATGAACTGGAGCTTCAGAGGCTCCAGCCCCATCAGCCTCCAACTTTTCTCCTTTCTCCTACCCTCTTACAATCACAAACCAGGGATGCCAAGGAAAATGACAAAAGGCAGGAGGCCAGGAAATTCTCTCAGCTAGCACTGGTTTTTATTTTTACTGACATCACTATAAGCACAGCCTATATTATTTTATACATTGTCTATATTATTTTATATATACTGTCTATATTATAGTGTCTACGTTATTTTCTTGTCACTTCAAGCTCTTAAGGTCTGGCTTATCAGACAAGGACACAACAAAGGACTCTTCAGCCAAGGGGCATACCAGCCCAAATTACACTAACCAAAGACTCCTGCTCAGTGATTCAACACCTATGAGACCTACCCGCTGAGGGACACACCAGCCATCAGCCTGTACTCTTAGTCACTCCTCATCTTCAAGATTGTCTTCTGCCATTTCAAGGCCTTCACTTTCCCTTCCTCTGCACCCCTGTAGCCCCATAGTACAAGGCTGCTAGTCAAGAAAAATATCAAGATATTTTTTGACAGAATATGCCTACTTTCTGACTTCTGCAGTATGAGTTTACATATTGTGGGTGTGGGGTAGAGTGTGTTTTGTTATGATTTTGTTTTATTTCTGTTCTGGGCCCATGATTTTATTTGGGTATGAATGCTTGTGTTTGACAGATTTATGTAGATGTTATAATGGGGCTGGACAGTCTTGTCTAAATGGCCACTATTTCCATCTGAACTATTATGTATGTAGTATCTCTTTAAGTTAACTCACTTTTTAAAACAACTTAAATTATTTTCAAAAGAGAACTTTAAATTACTGAGGGATGGAAGGGGTGTGAATATCTCTTACTCCCCTCTATAAAGAGAGAATAATAATAAAAATAAATTATAGACACTTTCACCTGTCTGTTCTCTCTGCTCTCCAGCCACCCAATACCAGTGTTCTCCATGGGATCTATTTTGTTTACACCTTGAAGTATTCATGGACCCCAAGGTTTAGATCTCAGCTCTCCTTTCATTTTATAGTATATGATATCCCTGGGCCATCTCCTCCCCATCCACCTATTGCATGGGGGAGTGATAATGAAGTGTCCTTTAAGTCCTCAAAATTATGACTGTTTTTGAAGTTTAGCTGGAAAGATCCCAGCTTTGTATATGATACAAGTCTCACTGGGGAGAGTCCATGTCCAATGGGTCATCAACTATTATGTCCCTTGTCTAGCAAGTATAGAATTCAAACCCTGGGATCAGACTCCTAGGCCATCTAACAGTTAGTATCAGTACTAGTTATGATCTGGCTTAGCTGCAAATAAACACACACACACACACACACACACACACACACACACAAAGTGACCCAGGCCAGGACCCAGGCCAACCCAGAGTTAATGGCATAATCCAGAAAATGGATGAGAACAGAGTCATATCCCTGATGAGTTCTGCTAGGACCAAGATTCTTGCTCTGTGACAGAAAAGATTTCCTTTTTGTTTAAGCTGGTTTGAGACACAGTTTTGTTACTTGTATCCAAGAGCTTTCTAACAAACATAGACTCCTAGAAGAAAATTTCTGGTGGAAGTATCTGCACATTTTGAAGACTCTTAATAAATATCACCAAAGGCTTGATGAAAAAGTTTTGCTTGTAGGCACTATTAACTATTTAATAAATGGAAACATCAAAACTTATTGAGAATGAATGGTAAAGCTGGGATTAGGACCAAGATTTTTACATTAACTTCATTCTGCTAGACATTTTAACTCATATGTTTAGTTAGCTTTGTCCTTGGTTTTGTTTCTCCCTAAGTAGCTAGTAATTTATATCCTTCATATCTGAATAACTTCCTTGTGTTTTTTCTTTGATAATTTCCCGTGTTTCTCTCTCTTCTCTTTCATAATTCCTGTTGCTCCTGGGATGATCTCCTAATGTTCTTAGCTTTTTCCTTCTCCTTCCCTTTCTTGTTGTTTTCTAGGAGATATTTTCAATTTCATTTTCCAAAAATTTCTCTTGAAATTTTTATTTCAGCTATCATATATTTCATTCCAATGAGGTCTTTCTTGTTTTCTAAGTGTTCCATTGTATGGCCTCCTATTCTTTATTCTTTATTATTAAATATCGGTTCTTCCTCTTTGAGGAGAATATATCATCCTTTTAAAAAATATCCTTTTCCAGGTGAAAGGGTTAAGAAGTACAAATTGGTAGTTACAAAATAGACACAGGGATGTAAAGTACAGCACAGGGAATATAGTCAATAATATTGTAATAACCATGTATAGTGCCAGGTGAATATTAGACTGATCAGGGGGAATCACTTGGTGAATTATATAAATGTCTAAGCATTATGCTGTACACCTGAAACTAATATAAAATAATATTGAATTTCAAGTCTAATTGAAAAATAAAAATTAAAAAAATAATGAAATAAAATATAAAACAATATATTGTTTCCTGCCCATTGCATCATACATTCTCATATTCATTTACTCTTTCACTTCTTCCTTTGCTTCCTTTGTATACGTAATTTATGAAAATTTCTAATTTTCATAAATTACTATTTTTCCATATTTTAGAAGCATAAAATGTTGCCTGGAAAGTTTTATGTATATGCTAGGAAGTTACTAAGTGATGGACTTTCTGAGGTTTTATCAGGCAGGTATTTGTCTGTGGCAGACCTCTACAAGTCAGTGCTTGTAGGTGTTTTTCCTGGATTGGATGGTTTTCCCAGAAAGTGATACTCCAGTCTGCCACCAGAAGATATAAACCTGTTCCCCAGCATCCTTGAAGGAGTGTAGAGGGGAGGGAAGAATGCTTGGGAACTCACAGATTATTATAACAGTCACTTACTCCCTGATACTTCTGCCTCCCCCTAAGCTTAGCTGACCTCTGTTTCCAATGCCTGATCCAGGCTGGCTCAGCCTCTCCAGGAAGGCAAATTTTAGCCTTCTCTCCAAATGGGGTAAAAACTGTAGGATGGGGCAGGTGTTCTGAAGAAGGAGTCTGTTCCAGTTTCTACTACCGCATCCCCATGCCTGCTCCATATTCAGCCTTGGAGCAGAATTTGGGCTCTGTAATTCCTGAGCCTCTCAAAGACATTTTTTCTTCTTGCTGACCTCCTTCTTTGTGGGCTCACACATCAGCTTTATCCAGAGTACTTAATCAACCATAACTCATGTCTCAGTTCTCCAGCTCCCCCAATTTTATAGATATTCTTGTCCTTTTTGATTCTCTTTGTCATTATGAGTTTATGCCTTTTAAAATATTTCTTTATTATTATTTGTGTTCAACATGCCATGTTTAGTCAGAAGTCATTCCTGTCATTTTCAGCTTGTAAAGTATTCTAAAATCACTACTCTATGCACTGCATACTCTGCTAGTCTGAGCCACACTCATCACTGGAAGATTTCAATAGCTTCCTCACTGGTGTCAAAACTTGGGAGTCCTTCCCATCCTGCAGTTTATTCTTCACACAGAACTCAACATGATCCTTGTATTTTTACTTTTTTTGACTGAGGGATAACACACAAGCGGCAAAGTACATAAAATGTATTCATCTTAAGTGTACAGCTAGATTTTTTTCTAGTTGTATTTACACCCAAGTAAGCACCATGTATTTACACCCATGTAAGCAGCACCCAGATCAAGGTATATTCCACTTCTTGCATGCTGTAAGCTTCACTAATGCACTTTCCTAGTTCACAACACCCCAAGAATTAACTGCTGTGCTGACTGCTATAAACATCAATTTGTTTTCTTTGTTCTTGAACTTGATGTAATCACGGTATGTACTATTTTGTGCCTGGCTTCTTTTACTCATAATATTATCTGTGAGATTCATTTATTTTGTTACATGTGCCTGCCAGCAGTTCGTTTTTATTGCTGTGTAGTATTCCATTGAATGAATATACCCACATTATTTATCCAATTTGTCAATTGGTGGACATTTGGGTTGTTCACAGTTTTTGACCATTACGAATTAAACTGCTATAAACATTCTTATGTAAATCTTTTTGTGAAGCTATATATTCATTTCTCCTGGTTTTATATCTAGATTGAAATTACTGGGTCATAGGAAAAGTATGTATCTAACTTGAGTAGAATTTGTCAGTATTCCCAACTATTGTACTATTTTGCATTTCTTCCAAGTATCTGCTCAAGTATTTCGTCTGTTTTTAATTGAATTATCTGTCAGATATGGTCAATTTGCCTTTTTATTTTAATAATGATGTCTTTTGATAAAGTAAACTTTTGATTCTGATGAAGTAAAATTTCTTGTTTTTTATGGTATGTATATCTTATTTAATCTTTGTCTACTCTAGGTCATGAAAATACTATTCTGTGTTTTATTATAAAAGATTTTATAGTTTTAGCTTACACTAATATAAATTAATCTTTGTTTGAGGCAGAGGACAAGTTTCATTTTGTTGTTACCTATATGTCCAGTTGTTCCAGCGCCATTTATTGAAAATAACTTCTTTTCCCCCACTGAAATTCATGATACCTTTGTTAAAGATTAATTGACCTTATATTCGTGGTTCTATTGCTGTACTTTATATTCTGCTCTATTGATCTAGTGTCTATCGCTATGCTAATAGCACACTATTCTATTTACTCACTTTATAGTACTTCCTGAACATAGTAGAGAGTGTTCTCTTGTTTGATAAATGAAATAAGGCTGGAGAAAAAAGAAGGTAGTCTTCTGTTGTTGTTGTTCCTTTGAAGTTCAGGCATATTTTCTCTGTGGCTGATAGTAAATTTTATGTACCAACTCGATGACGCTTTGATGCCCATTTGTTTGGTGAAACACTAGTCTAGTTGTTACTCTGAAGGTATTTTATAGATGTAATTAACGTTTACAATCAGTAGACTTTACATAAAGGAGATTGCCATTTATAATGTGGGTGAGCCTCATATAATCAGTTGAAGGCCTTAAGAGCAAAAACCAAGGTTTCTTGGAAAATTAGCAATTCTGCCTCAAGACTGTAACATAGAAATCCTGCCTGAGTTTCCAGATGCCTAGCCTGCCCTATGGATTTCAGACTCCAGATGGCAACATCAACTTTTCCTCGAATTTTCAGACTGCCAGCCTGCCCTACAAATTTCAAACTTGCCAGTTCCTACAATCACACGAGCCAATCCTTAAAATAAATAAATAAATAAATCTAATTTTTTTCTCTGTCAATTTCTCCGTCTCTATATCTATATTTCATTTCTCTGGAGAATCGTGACCTATACAGCTGCTTTAAAAGTATTCTCTCTGGACCTTCCCAAGCTTCTTGAATCTATGGATTAATATTGCTTCAGGATTTAGAAAAATTTTCCAGCCAATCTTTTCAAATATTGCATCTATTCTCTCCTGACTCTCCTCTGTGTGTAGGATGGCAATTATAACTATTAAATTGGTTTAGAATTTACTGATAATTTCTTGTGCATCCAGGATGTTATTATGTCAGCAAAAATAATTCTTAATTTCAGATATTATATTTTCAGCTGTGCATTTGGAGGCACTCCAGCTTTCAATCTGTCACACAAGCCCATTCGGCCTCAAAAAGTTTTGCTAGTTTCTCTTTCCCCAGAATAGTCACTCTGTCACAGGCCCAATCCTTTATCCACCTGTTCCATCATTTGGCAGAAATCCTCAGAGAACAGAAAAAAAATGTTGATTTTTGCTTACCTAATGGAGCCTTCACTCACTAGAATTTAGTTTCTTGAAATTTTACTCTATACATTCCATAGCTCTTTGATGCCCTTAAAATATGAATTTTTAGTTTATCCCTTTATCCATAATTGCTATGGAAGGAAAATGGTCTACCATAACTTTCTATATCCTACAGGTATAGAATTTGGACCTTTTAAGATAGTAATCAAATCTTGTGCTTTCCTGCTTAATAACTCCAATGGCTTCCCTTCACACTTAAAATTCAAACTCCTGGGTTTCCAGTCAAGATGGCAAAGTAGATAAATACTGTGCTTGCCTCCTCTCATGACTATATCAAAATTATAACTAAACTACAGAACAACCATCATGGAAAGTTGCCTGAAGTATAGCTAAACAAGTCCTACAACTGTGAATACACACAAGAGGCCACATCAAGACTGGTAGGAGGAACAGAGATGAGGAATGGCCCCAGTCCCACACTCAAATGTAGCAGTTAAAATCAGGAGGGTATCTCAGCTGTGGAGTTCCTCCTGGAGGAGCAGGGGTCCTATCCCCACAATGGGCTCAGGATTCCAATGCCAGGAAGAGAAGTTCCTACAACTTCTGGTTGTGAAAACCAGCAGAGATTGTGGCTGAGTGAGACAGAGGGCAGCCAGAGGCACAGACATTTCTCTTAAAGGCCTGAGAGCAGACTTCCTTGCTAACAGACTCTCTTGCTATGAGCTCCAGCACTGGCGGAGCAGTTTGACAGGCCCCAGGGACATACAGGGAGGAACTGAATTGCCTGGATTCAGGGATGAAGGGGCAGCTTTCTTCCAGATGGAAGAGCTGGCAGGATCCATTTTTTTCTTGTTAAGTCCTCCTTTCTCCCAGCTTCAGACACAAGCAACCATTATATCCGAGTCTCCATTAACCTGGCTAACACACCCTGGTGCTTCTCTGAGATCCCATCCCACCCAAGTTGCAGGCCAAGCCAAGCCACATCCAGTGGCTTTTCCTCACAAATGGCCTGTCTTGACTCATACTTCAAACTTTCCTAAAATCTTTCAAAGGTTTGCAAAATCCAACCAGCATCTTGTATCAGCAAGCCCCATATCTCTTGCTGAATAGTAGTCCCAATCCTGGCACTAGCCCAGTAGCCATTCTCAGTTCATGGATTGTCCTTTCAAGGTAGCTCCAAGCCCAGTGCAGGTGGCAGCTATCTTCAGAATGCTCAGTGACTCTTGGGGGCCCCGTGCAGGGCACAGGCTTCACCTGGAGCCCTCCCAGGAGGCCTCAGGGTTAGCATGCCTGGTGGCCAGCTTCAGACCAAGCTGAAGCACCACCCAGGACTGCATCTAAGGACAACACAGTCAGCCTGAGATTCAGTCCTTCCCATTGACATGCAAACAGCACCCTCCCAAAAGCTTAACTATAACAGGAGGGTACACACAACCCATACAAGGGACACCCTTGGAGCTTCTGGTTTAAGTGACCAGAGGAGACTGCACCACTGGGTGCCACAAGACACCTACTATACAAGGTCACTCTACTAAGACTGGGAAACATATGGCCCTATCTAATACATGAAAACAAACACAGGGAAATCAGGAGATTAAAAAAAAAAAACATGTTCTAAATGAAAGTACAGAACAAAGCTCTAGAAAAACAACTAAACAGAATGGAGATAAGCAATCTACCAGATGCAGAGTTCAAAACACTGGTTTTAAAGATGCTCAATGAACTTAGAGGAAGACTAGATAAACTCTTTGTTTTCAAAGAGATAGAAAACATAAAAATGAAGATAGAGAACATACAAAAGAACCAGTCAGAAATGAAGACTACAATTACAGAAACAAAGAATACTTTAGATGAAAGCTGAGGATCAAATAAATAATTTAGAAAATAAGGTAGCAGAAAACACCAATCAGAACAGCAACAAGAAAAAGAAACCAAAAAACAAAGATAGTTTAAGGGACTTCTGGGACAATATCAAGTGTACCAACATTTGCATCATTGGGGTACCAGAAGGAGAAGGAGAGAGAACAAGGGATTGAGAACCAATTCGAGAAATAATGGCAGGAAATTTCCCTTACCTGGTGAATGAACTAGACATACAAACCTGGAAAGCATAGGGAGTCCCAAAATAGGTGAACCCAAAGGGACCCACATCAAACACATCATAATTAAAATGCCCAAAGTTAAAACCAAACAGGGAATCTTAAAAGCAGCAAAAGAAAATCAATTAGTTATCTACAAGGGAGCTCTCTTAAGACTGTCAGTTGATTTCTCAACAGAAACTTTTCAGGCCAGAATTGATTAGTACTAAATACTCAAAGTGATGAAAAGCAAGGACCTACAACCAAGATCACTTTACCCAGCAACGCTTTCATTTAGAATCAAAGAATAGAAAAAGAGCATCCCAGACAAAAAGCTAAAGGAGTTCATCACCACCAAACCAGTATTACAAGAAATGCTTGTGGGATTTCTTTAAGAAGAAAAAAAAAGATAAAAAATATGAAAAATAAAATAACATATCTATCAACAATTACTTTAAATGTAAATGGATTAAATGCTCCAATCAAAAGATAAGGTGGTTGAATGGATAGGAAAACAAGACCCTTCCATATGCTGCCTACAAAAGAATCACTTTAGATTGAAAGACATACACAAACTAAAAGTAAAAGAATGGAAAACAATGTTTCATGAAATGGAAATGGAAAATAAAGCTAGGGTAGCAATACTTATACCAGAGAAAATAGACTTAAAACAAAAGCTATAACAAGAGACAAAGAAGGACCCAGTAATACCACTTCTAGGAATTTATTTGAACAAACCCAAAACACTACTTCGAAGTGACATAAGAATTTATATGTTCATTTTAGTACTGCTTATAATAGTGAAGATATGGAAGCAATCTGGGTATCCATCAACAGATGAATGGATAAAGAAGAGGTGATACATATGTACAATGAAATATTACCCAGCCATAAAAAAAATAAAATATTGCTATCCATGCAACAACATGGATGGACCTAGAGGGTATTGTGCTGAGTGGCGTAAGTCAGAGAGAGAAATACAAATGCCATACAATTTCACCTATATGTGGAATCTAAAGAACAAAGTAAATTAACAAACAAAACAGAAACAAACTCATAGATACAGAGAACATTTTGATGGTTGCCAGATGGGAGAGGGTTGGGAGGATGGGCGAAAAAGGAGAAAGAATTAAGAAGTACAAATTGGTAGTTAGAAAATAGTCATGGGATTGTCAAGTATAGCATAAGAAATATAATTAATAATATTTTAATAACTATGGTGTCAGATGGGTACTATAAATCTATGATGATTATGTGCTACATAAAAATATAATTTGTAACAATAACAATTAAGGGAAATGCAGCTATGTAAGAGCAAAATAATTTTGTATAGTATCAAAACTGAATTGTCATTAATTTGACTAGATTCTTATAAGTTAAGATGTTAATTGTAATCTCCAGAGAAAATGTAAAGAAAATAACTTAAAAATATTTTGTAAAAGAAATAAAAAAGGAAAAAAATGGTACAAAGTATCTACCTAACACAAAGAAAACAGTAATGGAAGAAATGGAAAACAAAAGTTATATGAGATGTTGAGAGGGAACCAACTGAATGAAAGAAAATATTTGCCAATAGTGCCTCTGATAAGGCGCTAATATATAAAGAACTCAGACAACTCAACAAGAAAAAAATCCAATTTAAAAATGAGCAGAGGACCTGGAAAAAACATATCTTTTTATATGGCAAATAGCCATATAAAAAGATGCTCAACTTCACTAGTTACTAGAGAAATGAAAATCAAAACTCAATGAGATACCACCTCATACCTGTTAGAATGATTATCATCAACAGAAAAAGTAATAACAAGTGTTGAAGAGGTTGTAGAAGAAAAGGAACTCTCATACACTATTGGTAGGAATGTAAATTGGTACAACCACTACGGAAAACAGTATGGAATTACCATATGACCCAGCAATCCCTCTTCTGAATATCCACCCCCAAAATTTGGGAACATCTATTCATAAAGATATGTGAACCCTGATAGTGGCCAAGGTGGAATAAACAAAACTGTCCTTCGATAAATGATTAGCTAAAGAAGATGTGATATATATACACATACATATATGTGATAAATATATATAGATATGATATATATATATATACACACACATATATACATATATATACATACATATATACAATGGAATATTATCCAGCTATAAGAAAAAATGAAATACTTCCATTTGCAACAACATGGATGAATCTTGAGATTATCATGCTAAGCAAAATAAGTCAGACAAAAAGTTGAGAACCATATGATTTTATTTATATGTGGGATATAAAACTGAAAGCAACAAACAAGACAAACAGAGACTCACAGACACAGACAAAAGTTTAGTGGTTACCTGAGGGAAAGGAAGTAATGAGGAGGTAGATGAGGGTAAAGGGGGTCAAATATAGGATGACAGAAGGAAATTTAACTTTGGGTGGTGAACACATCATACAATATACACACGACATATTATTGAATTGTACACTTGAAACCTGTATCATTTCATTAATCAATGTCATCCCAATAAATTTAATTTAGAAATTATATGAGATGTGTAAAAAACAATTAGCAAAATGTTAAAAAGTCTTTCTTTATTAGTATTTACACTGAATGTAAATGAATTAAAATTTTCAATTAAAAGACAGAGATTGGCAAAATGAGTATAAGAAAACATGCTCCAATTATATACTGTCTACAGGAGAGTCACTTTAGAGCCAAAGAAACAAATAGGTTGGAAGTGAAAGGATAGGAAAATATATTCCAGGCAAACAGCAACCAAAAGAGAACTGGAGTCACTATACTAAATGTCAGAAAAACAGACCTAAAGACAAAAGTTATTACATGAGATAAAGGACATTTTATTAATGATTAGAGATAATTCATAAAGAATATATAGCATTTATAAACATATATTCACCTAACCACAGAATCCCAAAATATATGAGGCAAAAACAGAAGTGAAGAAAAAATAGTCCAACAATAATAGTTGGATATTTCAACAGCCCACTTTTAATAACGACTATAACTAGAAAAAAGGTAAGCAAGGCAACAGAAGACCTAAACAACACTTTGAATCATTTAGACCTAATATAAATCAATAGAACACTCCATCCAACAAGACAAGAATATGCATTCTTCACAAGTGTACATGGAACATTCTCCAAGATGACCTAAATATTAGACCAAACAAGAGTAAATAAATATAAAGACACTGTAATAATACAAAGTGTATTCTCCAGCCATAATAGGATGAAATTATAAATCAACAAGAGAAAGAAATTTGAACATTTACAAATGTGAAAAATAAATAATACACTCCTAAACAACCAATGAATACACCAAAGAATACATCAAAAGGAAGTTACAAAATGCTTTGAGATGAATTAAAACAAAAACACAACATACTATAAGGAAATTTAGTTATAAATACCTACATTAAAAATGAAAGCAGATCTCAAATAAACAACCTAATCTTCCAACTTAAATAACTAGAAAAGAAGAAAAAAACAAACCCAAAACAAGCAGAAGGTAAAAAATACTAAAAATTAGAGTGGCAATAAATTAAATAAAAAATAGATAAACAATAGAGAAAATCAATGAAACCAAAAGTGGTCCTTTGAAAAGATCGACAAAATCAGCAAACCTTTTAGCTAGAATGACCAAGAAAAAAAAGAGAAAAGACTCAAATTACTAAAATCAAAAATGTTTTAAAGTGGAGACATCACTATCAACCTTACTGAAATAAAAAAGACTGTTAAGATAATACTATGAAAAATTTATATACCAACAAATTAGATAACCTAAATGAAATGCATAAGTTCCTGGAAAGCCACAAACTACCTGAATCAAAACGAACTCAAGAAGAAACAAACAACAAGAGATTACACCCATTAAAACAAACAAACAAAAAAGCTTCCAATAAGAAAATCTCAAATCCAGATGTCTTCACTAATGAATTCTATCAAAAGTTTAAAGAAAAATTAAAACTAATCCTTTTCAAACTCTCCAAAAAAAAATAGAAGAGGAATGAATGAATAAGCCAGACAAAGACATCCCAACAACAACAACAACAATAACAAACAGACCAACATCCCTTATGAATATAATTTCATATATCTTCAACAAAATACTAGTCAACTGAAGCCAGCAGCATGTTAAAAGGATTATGCACCATGAGCAAGTGGGATTTATCCAGAAATGCAAGATGGTTTAACATCTAAAAGTCAGTGAATGTAATATATATTAATAGAATGAAGGGGAGGAGCGTGAATATTTCAATTGATAAAAAGTATTTGACAAAATCCAATACCACTTCATAATAAAAATAAGAAAACTAGAAGTAAAAGAAATCTTGCTAAACCTGACAAAAAGCTTCTATGAAAGGCCCCAAAGCTACATCATACTTAATGGTGAAAGACTTGATGTTTTCTTCATTAAGATCAGGAATGAGACAAAGACGTCTGCTCCCACCACTTCTATTCAACACTATGCTGAAATTTCTAGCCAGGGAAATTTGATAAGGAAAAGAAACAAAAACCATCCAAATTGGAAAAGAGAACAATCTCTGTTCATAAATGACAAGATCTTACACATAGAAAATCCTAAAGAATCCACAAAAAAATGTTACAAATAAATTATTTCAGCAAAGTTGCAGGATACAATGTCAACATATAAATATCAATTATATTTCAATATACTAGCAATAAACAATTTGAAAATAAAATTAAGAAACCAATTTCATTTAGAAGAGCATCAAAAAGAACAAAAAACTTAACAATGATTTAATCAAGGTGAAACACTTATATACTGAAAACTATAAAACTATAAAGCTACTTTAAAAAGACTAAAGAAATTATTTTTAAAAATACTCTAGGGGAGTTATATCAGAAGCATGGCAAAGTAAGGAATCTCCCATATCTCTCCCCTTGAAATAACAATAAGCTGAACATCTAAAACTCAACTAATAACATCTGACCTATACACAAGCACATCTGAGATATCCATGCATCAGAGCTTTAAAAAGTCAGAATCTTGCAAGACTTATGGGTAGATTGAGAGAAACAAAGGAGCTGCCATATACAGTTGAAGCTCCCTGCAGGAAGAGGGAACAGCCCTCCCTGAGGAATCAGTGTATTCCACACAGTGGAGCCCAGGGATCAGAGCATAAAGCAGAGTGGGAACTAAGTGGAGGGGCAACAGCTGTGTCTCAGCAGCCTCTGGTGCCAAGCAGGAGTCTGAGATATGGAGGCCGGTTGTGCCCCTCCTTCCATTCCAGAGCATGCCCTCCCTCTGTCCCCCATAACCTCCTGACTTAGCACCATGGAGCGCCAGGGGGATATGCACAACTGGTACTGAAACATAAATCACTGCCAGTACCACAGACAGGTGCTGGAACCAAGGAGCTCTGATTGCGAATGGAATATACAGCATATTAGAGATATTTTTTTAAAGCACTTTTAGCCTCAAAGCAGATATCAAAGAGGTTTGGATGTCACCTACTGAAAATCAAAAGAAAAACCCTTTCTTATCAACTGGTTAAAGAGAGACTTCTATATAATAAACCTTCTTTTTGAAGAAGGAAAAAAAAAAGCAGAGTACACTCCCATTAATACCCAGGTGGAAAAATAGTCCATCAAACACCATGAACAACCAAAGTGACAAAGCAGCTCCGAAGGAAAGAGAAAAACCTCCAGAATATAAGCTTCAAGACTACATCAATCTAAAAAGCTTCTGCACAGCAAAAGAAACCATCAACAAGGTAAAGAGACAACCATCTGAATGAAAAAATATATTTGCAAGCAATGCCTCCAATAAAGGCCTAATATACAAAATATACAAAGAACTCATACAACTCAATAACAACAAAAACAAAACCAAAAAATCCAATTAAAAAATGAGCACAGGACCTGAACAGATACTTCTCCCAAAAAGACATACAAATGGCCACCAAATATATGAAAAGTTGCTCAACATCGCTAGCTGTTAGGGAAATGCAAATCAAAACCACAATGAGATACCATCTCACATCTATTAGAATAGCTGTTATCAACAGAACAAGTAATAACAAATGTTGGAGAGGATGCGGAGAAAAAGGAACCCTCATACACTGCTGGTGGGACTTCAAATTGGTACAGCCACTATGGAAAACAGTATGGAGTTTCTCAAAAAACTAAGAATTGATCTACCACATGATCCAGCAATCCCTCTACTGGGTATTTATCCCAAAGATTTGAAAACATATATCTGAAAAAGATATTTGCACACCGATGTTCATTGCAGCATTATTCACAGTGGCCAGGACATGTAAGCAATCAAAGTGTCCTATGATAGATGATTGGCTAAAGAAGCTGCGGTACATATATACAATGGAATATTACTCAGCCATAAGTAGAGATGATATATTGCCATTTGCAACAAAATGGATAGACCTTGAGATAATCATGCTAAGCAAAATAAGCCAGTCAGAAAAAGTTGAAAGCTACATATCACTTATATGTGGAATATAAACCTAAAAGCAACAAATGAACAGGACAGAGACTCATGGACATGGACAATAGATTAGTGGTTACCAGAGGGTGGGAGGAGGGGTAAGGGGTGGGGTAGAAGGAATCAAATATCTGGTGACAGAAAAAAATCTATGGGTGGTGAATACACAATGCAAAATATATATATATATATATATATATATATATATATATATATATATGTATGTAAATATATATATATATATTTACACACACACACATATACGTGTGTGTGTGTGTGTGTGTGTGTGTGTGTGTGGCTTGCTTTTGAATTGTACACCTGAAACTTACTGGATTTCATTATCCAATGTCACCATAATAAAAATAAATTTTTAAAAAAAGCTTAAAGACACAGAAATATATGATTTAAATGACAGAAAATTCAGGATGGCACTTCTAAAAAAAACCTTAAAAAGAACCAAATAGAACTATTGGAAATGAAGAACACTTTCAAACAGATGAAGAATGAAATCACAAGCTTAGGAAATAGAGCTGACCAGATAGAGGAAAGAATCACTGCTATCAAAGACAGAAATCTGGAAATGACTCAGAAGGAAGAAAAGAGAGACCTAAGAATGAAAAAAAAAATGAAAGAGCTATACAAGAACTGACACCATCAGGAAAAGCGCCATGAGAATAATGGGTATACCAGAAGGAGAAGAGAAGGAGAAGGGAATAGAAAGCATATTCAAACAAATAGTTGATGAGGATTTTCTAAACCTAAGGAATGAGCTGAATCTTTGACATTATTTTTTTCTCTACCATGAGATCTTCAGGATCAAAAAAATACCATCTCCTCATTCAGTCTGGATCCTGTAATTAAGATAACCTGGAGCAGAGGTGAAAATTGACTAGCTCATCAAGAAATTAAAGTTTGCTTTTTTGAGCTTCTGAACTTTTGGGGTCATTTGTTACTTAGGCATAAATTAGTCTAAACCAATGGATATAGCCTCTCAAACTGTTTTGCAAAGAAAGCAAAACTACTTGAACTTTAAGTTAAACAAAAAGTATTTCTTGATTGTAGATCCTCCAACTTCTACCATAACCTCTCACCAAAGAAATGCTAAATTTGTATTATACCTGGCACAGTTAGCACTTGGTGTTTGCTGACCAGATTAATAAATTGAGAGCTTGGAACACACACAGAAACACCTTCCATTGGCAGAAACTTTCCACAAGATGTATTGCTCTCAAAAAAATCTGATAGAGAGAATGGGGTTGCGGGCTAGAGACCAGTTCAAAGATGATCTTGGAAATAAAGAGATGAAGAAGAGCCTCCAGTTCCTTAAGTTATAAGGGGAGTTTCCTGATTTGTGGATACTTCTGTCATCAGGCTAAATGGATCAAAATTATTGCAGTGTAGTAGGGGTGATGACCATGAGGCCCATGGCAAAAGCCTGTTGGAATATTTTTCTACCTTTTGCTCCTCTTCATGTCTGTTGGCTTTCTTGATCTATGGAAATGAAAGCAGGTTAGTGGGGGTGCCCTCCAGAATCAGTGTGAAGCGGGGAGGAAGGGGAAACCAGTGCAGGGCAGGGTCTCTGGGATATAGCAAAATGGGCTCATCCAGGAAGAAAGGTAGAGATGGAGGAGGGCTCCTTGCAGAGAACAGAAGAAACGGTGCTGGAGAGAAGCAAAGCGGATTTCCTTTTAGAAGAAAAGAAGTGGAAAGAAGCTAAATGGAGTAGGATAAAGTCCCATGAGAAGAGAGAAAAGATGGTTTAAGCCTGCCTGGAGGAGAGAGGGGAAATTAATCTCCACTGAGAATATGGGGGGAAGTATAAAACAGTGTGGGAGGGATTTGGGACAATATCCACTTTACAGGTAAAAATGATAGCTGAAGTCCCAAAGGACAAGCAATAGAAAAGAGCCACAATGGACAGAATCAGGTAACCTACAAAGTAAGGAATCCAGGGCCATCTCATCACTGGGGCTCTGTAGCATGACCTATAGTACCCTGTGGGGAGCAGACCAAGGATGATGAAGGACAGGAAAAGGGTCTCAGCACAGCCCCTAGAGTAGTAGACAGCAGAAACCTCAATGAATGGAGCCAGGCTGAGGAGCTCTAAAAAGTGGCAGCACCCCATAGTGGCGCAGCATGGCACCCACACCACCCAAGCTGTCCCAGTATGTTTTCTCACTGTCTTCTGTAAAGCAATTAGAATTGTCTGGTTTCTCTTCTTTCTTGATTTACCTTTTCTGTCTCCCACAACACCCTGTTCTCCATAACACCATTTATGCCTCCTAACAAATTTTCTCTGTCCTTTAAACCTTCCCTGTCTTCCCATAGTTTTTCTTGTCCTATTATAACCTTTCCTTTTACCACTATAACAACACCCTGTCTCTTTGTAAAACCTCACTGCCCACTACTCTCTCTATATCCCCTTCTGTAATCTCTTCATTTAACTTGCAATATGTTCCCCTATAAGTTCTTCCAGTCCTCTTATAACCCTCTCCCATCCTCCATTAACCCCTTTCCTGCCCTCCCTTAACTTGAGCTTGGACCTCTACCAATCCCCTTCCTACATCCCCTATCCATCTCTCTTTCCTCCTAAAGCCCTCTGTTCACACATGATCCTACCCTAATCCCTTTACCTCCCCCACTCTTTCTCAATCAAGATTCACTTACCTCATTAAGGACCCAGCATCATGCTCCAATTCCTCAGGCCTTGAGATCACCATGGCAGTGGTATCATCAGGGAATGGCCTCTCTATTCATCAATATTGCCTTCGCCCTTTATTTCCTTAATGGTTATTTGAATATAAAGTTCAGAGTCCCAAATGCTTAGTTCAAATTTCCACTTCATTAAATAAATATAGGGCTCATTATCTAGGAAAACCTATTTTTCTGAACTAATTGGGTGGAGTTTCAGTTATTTTCATTAATCCCTCAGTTTGGACTCCTGATTAGTTCAATGTCTAGAATATGTGGATCTCAGTCATGAGCAAGTACATTCCTTATTGAACCTCTAATTTGTTCTACGCATGCAGAGGTCAGGATTTATTAATTCATGCAACTTATTTGAATGTGGAGCCTACTATCTGAGAGGCCCTGTGCTTGGCCCATGGAGAACAAGCGGTGACCAAAGCAGGCAAGCATATGGTTCTCCTGGAGTCACAATGCAGGGGGAGATGGAGGATAAACAGCCAAATAAACTAGATGACTTCAGAGTGCACCAGTGACTATGAAGAGAATAACAAGAAAGGAGAAATACCTAGGAGAAATGGGAACAGAGAAAAATCTCTCTGGGAGGGGCCATTTTAGCTGAGATTTAAAGAATGTGCTAGCTATGAGAAGATCTGGGGGAAACAAAAGAGTTCCAGGCAAGGGAACAGCAAGTGCAAAGGTTCTGAGTTAATAATGAGGTTTGTGGTTCCAGGAGCAGTGTGACTGAAGTGAGGAAGGCATGGGGGTGGGGGGTATGAGAAAGGCAGAAACAGACCAGGCAGGGCTTGGCTATTTGAGGGAGGGATTTGGATTTGATGCTAAAAGCCATGAGAACTCATGGAGGATATAAATGTAGGAGAGACGTGATGTGATTTAGATTGTGGAGAAGCTCTGGCTTCCCCAAGCATAATGGAAAGTGAGGGGCAGCAGATTCCTAGTTTCTCAGGAGCATCAAACCCTCAAAGAGCAAAAATTGAGTCTCAGAGTGAGCAGGATAGGTGTCAGGGAGGTGCCCTCACTTCCAAACTTTACAGAAGCATTCTCTGACATAACACATGACTGGCTATGGTCTGTCCACTTTCCAACTCTGCCAGGGCTCAGCTGAGGCCCTCTCCTTCCACTGCTCAGCCAACTTGGGTGTAGGTCCAGTGCCCTTCCAAAGAAAAGCAAGGTCCTCAAAACTCCTGTCCTGAGGTCTTTTGTTAAAATTAAATTTATTGGAGTGACATTGGTTAATAAAATTATGTATGTTTCAAGTTTACAATTTAATAATATGCCATGTGAATATTGCATTGTGTGTTCACTACCCAAAGTCAAATCTCTTTCAGTCACCCTATGTTTGATACCCCTTACCTTATCCACCTTTCCCCTTCCCTGTGTGAAATACAGGGTGACTGAAAGAGATTTGTCTGTCTCTATTAGTTTTTGTTTGTCTTGTTCATTTGTTGCTTTCAGTTTTAACCCACATATAAGTGAAATCATACAGTTCTCAACTTTTTGTCTGACTTATTTCACTTAGCATGATTATCTCAAGATCCATTCATGTTGTCGCAAATGGCAGTATTTCATCTTGTGGCTGAGTAAATTCCATTGTATATACGTACCACATCTTTTTTATCCAGTCATCTATCAAAGGACACTTTGGTTGTTTCCATGTCTTGGCCACTGTGAATAGTGCTGCAGTGAACATTAGGGTGCATATATCTTTATGAATAAATGATTTCAAATTTCGGTGAAAGATACTCAGAAGTGGGATTACTAGATCATATCCATTCTTAATTTTTTAAGGAATATCTATACTATTTTCCATAGCGGTTATACCAGTTTACATACCAACCAGCAGTGTATTAGGGTTCCTTCTTCTCCATATCCTCTTCAACATTTGTTGTTACTTTTCTTGTTAACAATAGCCATTCTTACAGATGTGACAGAAACTAATGGCAAAGAAACAATGGAGACATCAAGCTACTAGGACACAAAAGAGAAAATGGCTATAAAAGATAGATCTATATTTTTAGCTATATATCTATAATCATCCTGGGGTCTTGGAGTCATCAGGACACCTTCCTTACCCTACCTTACGATACCCTGCAACAGCAGACCCCTGCAGACCTCACAAACCTAGCTCTGCCATCTCTCTTTTGCGTCCAGAAATGCCTCTCTCCTTTATCTCAGACTCCAGCCCCCAAAAGCAGTGTCCTGCCTAGCCTTTGGAGCCAGAGGCAAAAGGGAAAATGTGCACTCTTATATGGTTAATGGTTAATTTTTTCAGAATGTTAAAGTAGTTGAGAAAAAGAAAAGTAGGTATATTAAAACTCATAACAATATTTTTCAGTTTAAACATTTTCTTTATACTCATCAGAATTTATTATAATTTTACTATTTAGCTTTAATTAAATCAAATTCATTAATAGTTTCAAAATCTATTTCTTGGCTTATCTCACTTTCAATTGAGAGAATTGCCATGTTTGATAATTTCTCTTGAATAAGTAATGAACTTAAATAATTTTTAATTCAGCTTACCGAAACTTCTTTTACAGCGTATCATTGTATTGTTTTAAAATTTTTCCAGTTTCACTTTCAAAATTGAATAAGATTGTACTAAGCAAAATTCATGTATCAGATTTAGCAGATCCAACCCTGATGCTGACAATACAAGTTATTGATATAGCATACTTCTTAAAACTATTTCAGATTAAATTTACATAGTACTTGAAGCATCAGATATTTAAGATCCAACTCAGCAGCTGGTTTGTAAATCAAATTAACTTTTCTATGGTTAAGACATTTTGTTTAACTTTTCATATCTTCATTTCAATGCAAAATTAGGATGTCTATGATCTTAATTTATACTGATTATATTATATGATTATAAAAATGGTTAGCACTTTTTCTATGTTAATAGATACTCTTATCTGGTGATTAGTCCATTTCCAATTTCTTCACTTTTCTGTTGCTTTTCAACTTTGGGACATATGTTCATATCTCTTGCTATTTATCCAACATACTTTCAAAGTAACTTCCTCTCATTTATTTAAGCAAAGGAATAGACCTTCTATTAAGTGTACAGTTTTATAGATAGACATGTTTTATTAATAATGATAGAGCTTTATCAATTTTTCAACTTGTTCAAAAATTATTACTATAGATATAAGTAGCATAAATATTTGTCATCTATTTGCACCAAGATACTTTTAATTTCAGCATAATGTGTTTCATCATTTGATTTTATATCTTGTAATATTTAATAAATGCCTTTAGTATTTGTGCAAATTGCATTGATTTCATTTGATCTTGATTATCACTGGGTATTCATAAGTGTTTTTAATATAGTTTTTGGAATAGACATAAGTATATATCTTTTTGTACAGTTCTAAAAAAAGGCTATCATATTTAAATTCATTGAAACAGTAATTTTTGCATATTAAATTAAAAATGTGAGCTGAGCAACATACAAATTTAGCTGAATCATTTTTGGGGGAGATGATGATTTGTACACAATCATACACATCCGCTATATTCACTCCATTGTCATATTTCTTTAGCCTCCTCTGGTCTGTGAGAGTTTGTTAGGTTTTCCTGTTTTTAATGACCTTAGTGCTGATGTCAGGTATTTGGATAATGTCCTTGAACTTGGGTTTATTTAATGTTTTTCTCATAGTTAGACTGAGATTACAAGTTTGGGAGAAGAACATCCAGAAGTAAAGTGCTCTTTTCATCATATCTTATCAAGGAGTACGTAATATCAACATTGACTTGTCACTAATGACATTAATCTTGATCACCTGGTAAAATAATGTTTGCCACTGTAAAGTTACTTTATATTTCTCCCTCTCCATATTCAGTTCTTTGGAAGCAAATACTATACATAGCCTACACACAAGCTGGTCAGGGAGATATTAAGCTCCACCTCGTGGAGAGGAGAGTAACTACATAAATTACTTGGAATTCTTCTGTAAAGAATATTTGTCTCCAGTTAAAAAGAAAACTTGAATAGATATTTCTCCAAAGAAGAAATACAAATGGTCAACAAACATATGAAAAGATGCTCTAAGTCACTAATGATGAGAGAACTGCAAATTAAAACCACAATGAGATCTCCTCACACCTCAGAATGGTTATCATCAATAAAACAAAGAGCAACAACTATTGGCAAGAATGTGGAGAAAATAAAACTCTCATATACTGTTGGTGAGATTGAAAATTAGTAAACTATGGAAAACAGTCTGGAGGTTCCTCAGAAAGTTAAAAATAAATATATTTTTGACCTAGCAATTGCACTTCTGAGAAGAAAACCAAAACAATAATTTATAAAGAACTATGCATCCCTATGTTCATGGTAGCAACAGACAACTGGATAAAAAAATTATAGTTCATATACTCAATGGAATATCACTCAGCCATTCACAACAACATGAGTGGACCTAGACGTTATTATGCTGAGTGAAATAAGTCAGATAGAAAAAGATAAATGCCATATGATTTCACTTATATGCAGAATCTAAGGAACAAAAAGAACAAACTAATCAAAAATAGACTCATAAATATAGAGGACACTCTGGTGACAGCCAGAGGGGAGGAGGATTGAGGGAATGGGAAAAAGGGGTGAAGGGTTAAAGTTCAAATTAGTAGTTGATAAATGGTCATGGGGGTGCAGAGCATGGCATAGGAAATACAGTCAGTTAGCAGTAATATAATGGCTAGGTGTAGAACCAGAGGAAAGAGTAATCAAGTGGATCATTTCATAAACTATATAAATGACTAACCAATGTACTGTGTATTAAAATTAATAATAAAATGAAATAAATTTTTAAAAAATATTTGTCTCTTCTCAAACATTTATTTACTCAATCATATATTTATATAAATATGGACTTGTGGATATTTATTATATATTTTGAGTTATAATCCAATATTACGTTATTTATTCTGTTGTTCAAATTGATCTAGCTTGGCCATTGAGAACTCTTTCAGGTCGGCTTTGCATCCATTTGATAATCCCCATCTTTTTGTTTTGCAAACACTTCCTTAAGTTTTGGCACTACAAGATACTCCAGACTCAATCTTGTATTTTTCCTGACCCAACTCTAGAATGAGCCATTTCTCCAAGAGTCTCTGGTACCTTTCTGTTGAAGAATGGTATTTAGAAACAAAGAGCTAAATTGTGAGAGTATAAAAAGGTGGTTTTTTCACATCTGCTGCCAGACTTTCTTGCTTTTTTTAAATTAAATTTATTGAGGTAACATTAATTAATAACATTATATAGGTTTCAAGTGTACAATTCTATAATACATCATCTGTAAATTGCATTGCATGCTAACTACCCAAAGTCTATTCTCCTCTGTTACCATATATTTGACCCCTTTTACCCTCTTCAACCTCTCTCCCACTCTTCTTTCCTTCTGGTAACCAGTGTGCTATTATAGTCTATGAGTTTTTTGTTTGTTTTGTTTGTTCATTTGTTTTCTGTTTTATATCTCACATATGAGTGAAATGATATGGTTCCTACCCTTTTCTGTCTGACTTATTTAGCATAGCATGAAACTCTCAAGATCTATCCATGTTGTCACAAATAGTAGTATTTCATTTTTTCTTATGGATGAGTAGTGTTCCATTGTATATATGTACCACTTCTACTTTATCCAATCATCCACTGAAGGACACTAAGGTTGTTTCCATGTGTCCCGACCCGCAGGACTTAGTTATTCGTGGGGGGGACGAGGAGGATCCGACCTGAAAGAAAATGGGGGCAAAAGAAGAGCGGAGGCAAGACAAAGTTCTGATCAAGCCTCAAAGTTTATTTTCACACAAGGGTATATATATTTTCAAAGATCAGAGGGAGGCAGGCATGGGGTGATCTGGTGTGGCACCGGCAGCCGTTAGGGGTCTGCTGTTGGGTGTTAGATCAAACAGGATACTTTGGGTTTCTGGCATCTCCAGGCATGGACTTA